>JAXMNL010000036.1:329097-344434 GCA_035128595.1 Eptatretus atami | reverse complement strand
ACTCTATGAGAAGTGGTCCTGAGCAGGTAGGGTCCTGTTTGGTCTGACAACACGAAACAAGACAAGCGTCGTGCAGAGCCAGTACTTGCAAATCCTCTCCAAAGTTGCATGGTACCATCAATGTGCCATTTCATTAAGATTAATGCAATCTTACTTTCGCTCGGTCAGCGGACATGAAATTGTTTTTCAGATTGAATGATTCAGAGTTTGACTTGATTGACCTTTGATCTTTTGCTCAAATTTTTTCCCTTCATTTATGGACTATGCATCCTTGTTAACTTTCAGGTATGATCGATGTATTGACATTTCGTTGGGTAATGTGATTTTAGAGTCATTGGACTTGGACCTTATGATTCAAAAATAGTTGGTTTCCAATTCAATGCGTCCTATGCGCAAATCTTGTTCAAATTCATCCTCGATGAAAATGATTGATTTTGGAATTGGTCTCAAGTGCCTTTGACCTTTGACCTCAAATATTAGTTCTCCAGTTAGACACTGCTGACACCTCGTGAGTATGGAATCGGTTGGATTGTATGTAGGCGACAAACATAAAAACGACGTTATAGCCACATCGATGACCAATTGTACTTGAACTCTTGATTTGCACCTGTAAATGCCGTCTTGGTAAGGTCTTTTTAAATTGTACAACGGGAAGGGATCACTTCTATAAGGATTTGGGTGTGGCTTGCATATTTAATTTGTATTCTTTGAAAATGTTTTTTTTTTTTACACAGTCGGACTATGGAGTTACACACAGACAGCGGACCATGAAGCAGAAAATACAGCACAGCAGTATATGGTTGACGACCACGACACCAGAGGAGAATGGTTAGGGGGGAAGGAGGGGGAGAGAGAGGGAGGAGGAGCAGCGAGAGAGAGAGAGAGACGCGGGGGAGAGAGAGAGTGGCGAGAAGGGAAGAAGAGAGGAAGAGAGAGGAAGGAGAGGCACGGGAGAGGCAGGGCGAGGAGAGAGCAGGAGAGAGAGAGGCAGGAGAGAGAGAGAGAGAGAGAGCGCGGGAGAGAGAGAGGGAGAGAGAGGGCAGGAGAGCGCGAAGACAGGGAGAGGAGAGAGAGGCGGGAGAAGGGAGGAGGCGAGAGGGAGGAGCTTCAAGACGACTCTTCAAGACCGAGATCGGACAAACACGATGTCTTCGAAGATGCAGGAAGTGACATCTTGCTACAATCTCAATGCAGCGAAGGGGTGAACGGGGCAGAATTGAAACCTGGAACAGGCATTGCACAAAAAAAATAAACGGAGGGAGGTGAGAGGTCGAGAAATCACAGTAGCCTGAAACAGAGGCAGACCATGCTTGCGGTTGGGGGGGGGCGGATTGGGTGGCGGAGGAGGTTAACTTGGAGAGAAAATCATGAGTGGATGTGGGGGAGAGGTGACGAGAGAGGAGAGGAAGACGCGACCCGCGTCTTGAGCCCCTGCAGGGAGAATGGGATTAAGGACTGGGAGGTGGTCCCCAGTGAGGAAAGATGGAAGGAATTAGATGTGATCGTGAGCTTGGATTTTGAGTGACCTTTTTTCTTAAACAGTCGATGATCGGTCACCATTCTTGACCTTGGGTGATGAGCTGCATTTGTCTACAAGCAGGAATCCCTGCTGTCGATGACGGTGTTTTATTCTTTCAAAGGCTAATTGATGTGATTGTTTTTTGTCTTTGGTTGTCTGTTTCTTTTAGGGACGCTAGGACGGTGTCAGTCCTCTGCTCCCCCGGCTGCAGTGGTGGAGCTAGCATTGGTACCCCAGGCAACAGACTTCTCTGGTAACACACGGCCAAGAAAAGGGAGAGGGGATGTGAGCTCCCATCTGACAGCGTAATGAGATTTTTAAGTTTCATGCATCACAGGCCGCATTTTTCAGCTACTGCTTTTGGGGAAAGAGATAAGAAGCATCAATTTGACTATTTAAAGTTGGTGGAGGTTTCTTCTTCTGAACCAACTGATTGACGTTTTTTCATGTATCTCAGTATATCGCCGATCAGCCTGGGGGGTTTCAGGTATCGAATTGGGGAGAATGCTCTAGTGATTTTTGATGTGTAGACCCTTAGAGTTGAATCTGTTGAAGCATATGGTGGCAGTGGTGCTTTATGGGAGTTATCCCTTTTTCCAAATGGCCAGCCAAATGCTCATACCTTATATGAGTTTTAGGACCACCTAGAGCAGTGTACTGGTTGTTACGCTAGTTTAGGGCGTCAGATTTCATTTCTGTTTTACCTAATTTGGATTACGCCTTATTTATTCAAGATGGCCGCCCATGGCTGCAGACACATATTTAAAGACCGCGAGGTCCTGAACAGTTACGACAGTTGTTTTGTGACATTTCCATTTTTAGGTACACGAATGATTATCCGACCCTCACATCATAGGACATCATATCACTTGTCTTAATTGGTCAAACTGCTATATATAGGTCTGGGCTTTGGCGCAAGATGTCACATGGGCTCCCCCCCCCCCCGTGTTGACACCCAGCTGATGGTGTATTTTTATATTATCTTATATTTATTATATTTTATGATATAATGTTTATATTCTCTTTTTCAGTATGGGTATGCTGTGGAAGTTCTCGTAAGGGCTGAATCGTAGACTGGCATTAGAGTCGTCAGCATGGAAAGCCCCAGGGACCGCAGAAACTGTGCATCCATACCGGCAGACTCCGCGAGATGAACATTTAATCAGTCCTCAAGTCCTGCTCTTTGCTCCTTACTTGAGCGCCAGTCAGACCATGTCCATTTTAGACGTTGCAACACTTGCGGACAAAAGTTCCAATATGTTCTATTCATCGAAATGTAGAGCTCTTCACATGAGAGTACTGGACTTTAAAAGGCGCAGTGAAGCAGTAGTGATCTACCGTAGTGTGGCTGTCCTCCAGCTTCCCGAGATCGATCAACAACAAGGTGTTGTCGGATCTGCATTTTGTCAGCCAAGTCAAGTACAAAGGCACTCCATACCGTTGAAAGAATTACGTGTTCACAACGGAAGAGTAGATCAAACATCGAGAGAAGTGCCGTCAGAAAGGGAGATGAAAGGTGTAGCACTAACATGGACTTGTTGCCCCGTAGCACACTATCCACTTCTGTATAGGATTTCTAGAGATAGAAGAGAAGAGAAGCGCACATGATTTTACTGTTCAAGTTGAAGGAGAAGCTTACAGAACTTTTCGACACATCAGAGCGATATTATTCCAACAAGAGGTTATACCAGTCACATCCTTGACCCAAATGGGATCCTTGATGTTGGCTGGTGAGTATCTTCTGAAGGATTCACGGAGAATATGCAAGAGACTGACGTCCGGCTTGAGGCTTGCAGTGGATATTTCCGACGACAATGGAAGTTGTTTGATGTTCCGTGTGTATCTTAAAGGTGTTGTCTTGGCATCAAATCTACCTAGGGCCAGCTTTGGCAGCAAAGTCTTCAGATGTCCACAGTCTAGTCAGATTCGTCACATATCCGCGGCCATCAGCGGACATTATTTCCTCTGGCCATTCATCGTCTGAGTAGCTACTCATATCGCCATCAATCAGCTTCGCTAGAGTTGCTGTGGGCTCCTCCTGAATCTCATAGTACTCGATAATTCCCCAGACTGGCTTTCTAGTCATCATTTAGCCAGACATGTATACGCGTTGACGTGAGCGTATAACCCACCAACTCCTGCTTCCTTTGCCGGTAAAGATCCTTTGGAACTTGAGGTCATCCGGACACTGATAAGTTTGACATGGGTGTTTTGCACCTTGAAGAGAATGACGCTCTGTTCTCCGATGTTAGCAATGAGCTTAAAGTGTTTCTCTCTCCTCAAGCCCTATGTCTTACAATTTGGCTGGTAATATAGAAGACTGGAGGAGACATACTGGGAAAAGACGTAATCGGTCACGGAATAGCGTCGCCTAGGTCTATGCCGATCCACCCAGACTGATGCCAATCATTACAACTGAAACAGTCATCACTTGAACCACCAAAGAGCTGGAGTTGTGTAGCCTGTGCTGTAGTCCACAACCTTCCAACCAGCGCCACTCCTGGGCACGGTCTGCTCAAGTCGCGTAAAGACCTGGCATGGTCCTTGCACGACAAACACTCGACTGTCAGACAATCCAAGTTGGATGGGCGTTTATTCTTTGCCGAATTGCGCCCCGGCGTGCGAGGCACGTGCACTCGAATGCGGCCGCCTCGCCACCGGCGGACATCTTCTGTCGTGACCTCAGGACTATCGCCCGGGCCGTACGGGTGGGCCTTTCGACCTACCCGATCTGCCAATCGGCACCGCGTGGATAGGGTTGTTCCCAACTACTACCTAAGTACCCACGGATGGTAAACCGGGCGATCGCACTCGCCGAGGTCGCTCGGACCGGGCGCTTATCGGTCCTTCCGGCTATCGGGATAACGGCGCGGTGTTATCGTCGGCCTCAGTTCCTTACTTCCGCGGCGTATCAGCCACTACGAACCCTTTTCGTGAGCAAGATGGAGATTCAACGAGGAAAGACGCAGCACACGGGGGACAGTCAACATAAGCACATTTTTTTCCCACAACAGGCCAAAGCACAATATGAGCCTAGATCGATGCAATACATCAGTACAACAAAACAATGGCGCGAGATCTACCGAATACGGGAACACTCGGCACACTTATGTTACTTCACGCCGGCCCGCACCATTTACTCAAAAGCAAAAGAAAGGCCACCCTCATGCAAGGGGCGACGGGGCCCGTGGGCTATTGCGCGTGACCTGAGACGGCCAGGCCCGCCGAGAACGGGGGGGTCCTACCCGCGGTCTCGTGACGAGCCGCAAATGTCGCTGCCGCGGCGGTGCCCCATCTCTCAATGCTCCTTCGCGCTTCTTGTGTCACCCTCTTGCAGGGTACGTGGCATACTTCGCCCTCCTCGTTGCACTCTCTCAGCCGCCCGGAGGAAGGCGGGTTTTGATCCTGGGAGGGAATGGCTGGCGCTTGGCTCCTGCGCCGAGCAATCCACCGCGACACTGCCCATCCCGCCGTCCATTGCCTCGGACCTGAGCTCCTCGGCTCCTTCCCCATTCTCCTCCAGCCGCCGATCTGCAACCACTCGATGCTTCCCACCCGACTCGACTCGTTCTACCCGACTTGACTTTTTTCTCCAACCCACTGCCTCCTTCAACCCGACTTGCTGCCTCCCAAACCTTGCTCGCTCGCGTTTTTAGGCCAGCAGGAAGAACCCAGTATGAAATTTCCGGATCGGTTTCACCTCGGGCGAGCACGCTCGGCGATTGACGGAGGAAAAGGGGAGTGAACCTCCCTGATCCTGGATTTGATTTATCCGTTCCATGACTGACGCGCCTGGAGGCGGGGCCAAGCCGCCCCGGCCTCCTAATTGGACGATCGAGATGGCTCTCGTATTCCCATCGATTTTCCCTCGGAAGGGCGCTATTTTGCATGCGGCTCGTGCGTATCCTCACGACCAGGACGCCGCGCTCAGTGTTCCGGTGCTGCGGAATGGCATTGGTGCCTGTGGGAATGCTTGCATGTGTTGGGGCGAGTTGTGACGTAAAGTCGTGGATGTTGGCGTTTGTTGTCTGAGGGTTGGACGTGGTTTGCCAGTTGGACGATCGCGTGGTGTTCTGTGGTTGTTGTGTGTGGCGGTTGGACGTGCTGGTTCAATAGATGAACAGCTTACGGCTTCTCAATCGTCGCACCGATGATCGCTTAATTCCGTAGGACAACGGGTTGGCAAATCACTGTACTTGATTGTATCTACCTACGGCCTGAATTGGGTGGTTCGAATTTCCACGCCTAACACTACCCTCGCCTTATTTACGACTCGTCCCGGTCGTCAATTCTCGTGTCCATCATGGTAGTTCGTCCCCTAGTCCGTTTGCCTTCGGTCCCTGGTGCGAACAATTATGTATTCGTGTCCCAATAAACCTGAGGGCTGAGTAAAACTAAACCCCTCACTGAGACTTAAATAATTGCCGCGCTAGCAGAATTGCGGGGCGCACTCATATATACAGTACATCTTACTTACACATTCTACACTACCATGGCCGGATCATGACTCTGCAGGAAAAGAAGAGTCAACAGGCCTAGCGCACGGGCCACTGCAGGCCGTGTTGTAGCTGCCAACAGGACAGTTTTGCAGCTTGGCAAACTGTTGGCCTTGTTCGGCGCACGTGGCATGAAACCAAGTGGGGCAAAGCAAAATTGAACGGGGCAAATGAACAGGGCAGTGGCGGCCCAAGCAAAGGCGGCAGGCAAAGCATGGCAGGGCCGCTCTAGCAAAACAGTCCGGCAGATGAACTGGCGGCACGGCCTGACAACAACCGGCAGTATTGCGACCGACGCTGCAGAACAAGCTGCAACAGTGGCCGCCTTTGCCTCTGCAGCTGGAGGTTGTGGAGGGGGCGGATCCTAGCTGCCACTCGGAGGCCGGCTGGCTACCTCGGTTTCTCCCTCCAACCTTCGCTTGCCTGCATGTCCACCCTCCTTAGTTGTACCCATTTAGCCCACCTTATTATCTTTTTGCCAACGAGTTTTGCAGATGTTGTCGTCTGTGTATTTTTTTATTTTATTTTATGTTTTTAATGTCTTATCGAAAAATTCTGCGAGCACGTTTCTCATTGGATTTTCTGTAACTTCGCCTATCAGAGAGCCACAGGAGTCCCTTCAGCGCATAATTTGAAGTCAGTCAAAGGTCAAGTCCTTTGTCGCAATCGGGAATCGAAAACCTTATTTGGAATTTTGATCGGAATCGTTTAACTTCTCGGGATCTGTCATGGTCTGGCGCTTCAGGATTAATTTCAGGTGGATTGGCCTTACTTCATGTGTTTTTTTGTTGTTTTTTTTTTTTTTTCTTACACGTACTATCCTCTGCGAGCACTCTTTCATTGCAATTTTTTGTAATTCGCTCTCAGGGCTTAGGGGTCCCTCTCCAGCAATAAATTTTGAAGGTCAAGTTCAAAGGCCAAGTCACTCTCGCAAACTAGGGGAGTCGGACAACCCTTTGTTTTGGAGTAATTTTGATCGGTGCTTCAAAACTTCATGGGATATCGTTATGGTCTTGGCTCTCAGATGTTAATTTTTGTGGCGATTGGCCTTGACCTTCATGGTTAGCTTCGGTCAAATATTTGAACCACGTCAACTTGCAAGTTTTATACCATATCGTTCAGTACTCACTTGACCCTCGTGAGTGCTTTCTAGATATCAGCTGACATTTGACGTATTTTCGTGACGTTATAGGCAACGCTATTTTTCTGGTTACTCTGTTTGAACGTTCTCATCGACATCTCTCTAGGAATATTCTCAGGTCCGTCCTGGTGTAGCAGCTTGTTACTCAGTGTACCTTACAGAAGTCACACTGGTCACTCGTTGGTAGATACGGCACCCTCAAGGTACATCTGGTTTTTTATCTTTTTTTCGTTTGTTTTTATTTCATTCCTTCTCCCACTATAATCGTCCCGACCCTTCACCGTTCTGTTCCGCTAACCTATTCCCTAGCTATCCCATCCTACGTTCCTTCCGGAGGGGACTGAGGGGCAGCTCGTTCCTCGCCCGCCATGAGCCTCAGTGGCCTCCCCCATTCAGCGATCTACCCAGGTGGTCCACGGCCCACACGGATAGCGAAGTTAGGGAGGCAGTGCGGAGGGGTACACTTCCTATCTACCCTAACATTTATTCCTTAAACTACCCCGGGGCTTTCAAAAGCGCCTCTCGTTAAGCTCTCGGTCTAAACCAGATTCCCGTCGCCTGGGTGGTGTCCTCACCAATTTCGGGGCCTCGCCCCATTTTTTCGTGCCCTCTTCCTTGCTGGGAGCGTGTCCCCTTGGCGACACCTCTCGCCGAATCTCGCGATTGGGACCGGCACTACTGCTCCGAGCCTACCAGCTGCCTAAACACGGGGTGCCCCCTGCGGACTCCCCTGACCCTCAGTGGGCAGCTGTTCCCGGGCCCCTTCGAGGTCCCCGTCCCCAACACTGCCATGCGGCTTCGCGCTCGGCCCCGCAATTCCTCGGGCCACCGTGCCCACTACTTATCCCGGCCCCCCAGGCCTTGCCTACCCGCGGCGCTGCCCTGTGCCGGGTACCACTCAGCGATACTCACCGTTCGTAGCACGCTCCCGCGTCAACAGCGGCTCTTGCACCCCCTCAAAAGGTATCGCCTACCTTCCCAGCACAGCAACGACCTCCATTTTGTCGAATTTAACTAACCCTCTAACTCCTTTACACTGACCTGCGGTCTTGCGGGATCCTCCCCATCATCTCGCCGCATCCACAATCGCTCACTCAACGACCCGCTGGCTCACCACTACTGTACAGTTTCCCTCTCTCTCACACATTTCCATCGCTGAATCAAGCATCCTTTCTCATATCCCCTACTAACTCGTGCTCCACGTCGTCTTAAAGACGCACGTTCCATTTAAGGATAGCTAGCTCAATTTTCCCCTACCATCCCAAGTCTGTCCTTTCCTCGAAATTACTCAACATCATTTCCCAATATCTTACTACATCCCTCTACTAATCCTTCCACGGATCTTATGAGACTTACCCCTGCCCATGCAAGTCGTTAGCTCATTACCTTCCCCAATAGGTGTGCCTGTGCCCAAGCCAAGGGGATCATCCACCCCTTGCAGGTCTGTTCCCCGAACAGGCTGCTTTTGTTAAGTTTTTTTTCCATTCGGCAAGCACAGCCCGCACTCCAGCTGCGCTCTTTGCACCGCCCTGACGTCAGCAGCTATCCGTGCCTCGTCCCTTTTGGACGGTCCCATCCGGAGTACCCTTCGCCGGTTCCAACCCCAGTTGCACCATGAGTCACCCTGCGCACCCCAAAGCAAACCTCGCTCGAGGGGCTCCGCGAACATGTGCTCTGCCCGTTGAGTTAACACAAGCTCCGTGAACCCATCCGGTCCTCCGTATCCTGCCTACCTTTGTCCGTCCGCGATCGCTCACGCTGCGTTTCCGACGGGCTTCACTCCGAACGAGCACGTGCAGCTCGTGCGTTGCACGCCACTCGCACGGTGCACGGCACGGACCTCGCGCTCGCGCTGGGAACCCGGCACTCCCATTCAACTACGGCCGCTACCGGCTTTGTCCCTCTGTCGCTGCCTTTGTCGCATCCCCGCCCTCGTGTCCGACCTCACACACACGACTTATATCACCCGGGACCGGGCCGATTGCTGCATGCCCGTATCTCCTTGTCCGCTCTCTCCACCGCGGTCTCCCTCACACTCGGCGCTCACTCCACACGGCCTTCTCCCCGTGCACTCCACACGCCGGGGACTGCCGCGGGTTCCTACACGGCGCGCTGGGAGCCATCGGCACACAAACCACAAAAAACCATCACAACGTCGTTCCACATGGGGTGCACCCCACTTGCACCCCCAGGACAACACCTGGGTTCCTGTCCCCCAAGGTGTTCCGGGGTCTCTATCCCCCCCCCCAACTTCGGTGACCGTTCCCTCACTCTCCCCTCACTCGCTAGACGGACGACCACCCGTTGGGTCGGAGTCGCTTCAAGGGCTACTCCTCCTCGTTCTGGAGAGGCCTCCGCTGTCCACCGGGTCTCTATCCACTCGCCGCTCCCCTCTGTCCGCCACACCTCTGTTGGTGTTGTCTTACCCGTCCATTCCCTCTTCTCCCGTGTTCTTTTTATTTCTGCCGTGGTCCCTGTGTCTCTCTCACACGTTTCGTCACCAATTGTTTTCCCTGCCGTTCACCGTCACTGTGTCTCTCGTCACCCTTTACCTTTGCCCTCCCGATTACTTTGTCCTCACCGCCTCATTGCGGGCCTGCAACCGTGCTCCCCTCCAGCTCTTCGCTCCACAGTGGGCGTCGCCCTTACGCATCCCTGTTGTTGCCTTCATGCCCGTGCGGCTTCGGCTATTTGCTGCTCTACCCGCATTTCTTCATTTTGTTTGTGTTGTTCCATTTTTCTTTTCATTTCGTTGTGTTTTAATCCTCTGTTTGTTCACTCCATTTATTTGCTTCGCATTGTGTGCACTCTCCCCTCTTGCTTTGTGTGATCTCTCCATATTTGTGTGATGGACTAATGGCGAAGCAGGACCAATCCGCCCTCGTTCGGTTTCGTGGGAGCCGCGGGGGGGTTTGACGGGTGGGGGGGGGTTAAGCCGCGGCTCTGCCGCTGCCGCCGCCATTCGGGTTCTGGGTTCGCATTTTGGGGGATTTCCTGCCATAAGCATTTCCTGCACGGGATTTCTCCTGCCTGGATTCTACAATTCTAATCCTTCTTCCCCAGCTACGTCGCTTGGCTCCATCTATTTCGTACGTGCGTTATTTGAAACTCCTCTAATTTGGAGGGACGGGGTTCGTCTCTCTACCTGACCGGATTCCGGATTTGCAGGGCGGAGTTTGTTTTCCCGCTCTCTGACCGTGTTGCGAATTCGCGCCCGCCGCGTGCAGGCCCCGTGACTCGATGGCGCTCGACTCGCCGCGGACATTCTGTCGTGACTCCAGGACTACTCGCCGGAGCCATCGGTGCCTTCGACCTCCCCTCGTCATCGGCCCCGAGTTGGGATAGGTGTCGCCAAACTCGACCTACTATCCCCGCGAGTGGTACCGGGCATCGACCTCGCGCGGTCGTCCGGCACGGCCGCTAAGCGGTCCTTCGTCTTCTTTTAACCGAGCGTGTTATCGTGGCTCGACGTTCAATTTTATCGGGCGTCATCAACGCCACTACTAACCCTTTATGAGCAGATGGAGTTCAACAAGGATAAGACGCAGCGAACGGGACAGTTCACATAAGCCTTATTTCACACGACCAGCACAAACACACATTCAGCACCAGATCAGAAGCACATATTCAGTACACAATAAACTGACTCAGATAACTCGTACTGCGACACTCGGCAACGACTTTACAGTTTTACTTCCAAGACGGCGCGACAACCATTTACCAAAAGCAAAAGAAGCCCCTCAAGACGGGCGCGGCCCGTGGGCCATATGGCGTGACTGAGGAGCGCAGGCCCGACCGGGGGGGTTCCTCCCGCGTCGCGTGACGCGCCGCACATATCGCTGCCGGCGGTTGCCCCAACTCTTCTCTCGCAGGTTTCTTGGCCCGTGGAGGCGGGTGGGAACGGAGGGCCCCTTTTCTGTCTCTCAGCACGGGGGAAAACTGGGGATTTGATCCTGGTTGAGGAAGGCTGGTGCTTGGTCCGCGACGCGCGATTCCCCCGCGACCCTGTCGCCGACGCCTTCCTGCCTCGGACCTAGTCCTTGCTCTTCCCCCAATTCTTCCTCGCGACTGCAGGAAACCCTCGATGCCTTCCCCCGCTCGACTTCGTTTCACGACTGACTACGTTCTCCAACCGACTTGCTACGTTCTCCAACCGACTGACTCGTTTCCAACGCCGACTTGACTCCTTCTCCCAACCCGACTTGCTGCCTCCCACTCTTGCTCGCTCAAGCGTTTCATATGCCGCAGGAACCCGTATGCAATTTCGGATCGGTCACCTCGGCGGGCGGGCCACCTCGCGATTGGACGGAGGAAAGGGGCGTGAACCTCCCCTGTCCTAGATTTGCTACTTCGATTCACAGACGCGCTGGGCGGGCAACCGCACGCCCTCCTAATTGGAGGTATCGATGGGTTTTTAGTTCTTTCGTTGGATCCCTCGGAAAAGCCGCTTTTGCACTCCGCTCGGTGCGTATCGCTGACGAGGCCAGGACAGCCCGACGCTCAGTGTTCATAGGTGCTCGGAATGTCATGTGCCGTGTGGTGCATGTCGATGGGGAGCGGTGTGACGTAAAGCGTGTGCTGTTCTTTGTTGAGGGTTGGAGCGTGGTTGCGTTTGATGATGGTGGCATGGTGGTTGCTGTATGTGATGGCGGTGGGAGTGGCTGTTCAAACTAAGATGAACACAAACGCTTTTTCTCAAAGCTCGCAGCCGAATGAATCACATAATTACTTCGGAACGGGTTTGGGCTAATACAATTCCTAGGATATTCACCTCGGGACCTGATGTTTTCGATTTCCACAGCCGTACATATCAAACCAGGCCAAGATCCTCTCAGAATGTTGTGGTACCTGCCCACCCTCAATGCACCGCTACGGTTGCTACGTTTATGAATCTCAAGCGTCGATATAATCAGAAATTACTATCTTGGGGACAATCTTCGTAGTCGAGGATCAAGCTCTATGCAAACGTGAATTGCCTGGTGACAAGGCGTTTTCCCATGTAATTTGGGATCGGACATTCCACACCATCATGATGCACTAGTATCTCAGGAAGCGGTTCTGTTGTCAGGTTGCAAGACTATGCTAAACCGGGATAGTCGGGGGGTCCTTATGGGCTATGACGGCACACAGTACATCTGCTATCAGGGTCCCAGTGCTCTATGAGCTTGATGAGACTGCTGGCCGAGTTTATATGGGTAGACAGCACGAGAGAAGAGCGCTTGATCAAATCGTGGTGACAAAGTGAACGCATAGCTGTGTCTCAACCAAATAACTTCCATGATCTCCTCGACAGTCCCACTTATTTCGAGTTATTTTCTGTGAGAGCTTCCGGAAACCTCCGCCACAATGGAGCTATCGGTATTGGAGTCATATCGACTGGTAGGCACTTGATTATTGCTTCTGCGTGCTTCTCGTTGAGGGAAAACTGGGATTGCGTCCAGCCATTAGAACTTTTGATCCCTGCGTGTTTTGCCTCTAAGGCACTATGCCGTACCTGTCTGCATATTTGCTCAGATGACAATCTTCGCGAAGATCCGATGTACAAGAGCTTCAGGAAGGTCATTTCTCGGTGCAGAGTCACAAATATCCTTTGCGGCTACCTGTAGATCAACCAATTGATGGTTACGGGCACAAGGACCTCAACTCCTGGAGGCCAGCAGTTCAGCTAAAGCAGATCAACCATAAATGTACTACTAACAGCGTACGCAGTGATTTCTTGACACTAGAGACATGGTGCATGGTACCAATCAGAACCACATGCTGATCTTAGCACACCCAGAACCAAGATGAGGAACAGTGCGCATGTACGTCAGCCTTCTCAAGCGCGGTCAACCTCTGCTCAAGAAGCAAGACTCTTAAGCATTTCTTACCAAATCGCACCTTCAGAACATTTCCTACCCTGATGAAGGCATGGATATGAGAGAGCAGAGTAGCCCTTCTCACGGAGACTGCGGAACGACCATCAGCAACCATTTCCACCGTGGAAACAACACGAAGACATCACATATGTTAAAAGAGTAGTGAAACGAATGAAGGAATATCTTGAGAGACCGGTCTCTGTTTGTCGCACATAAGGACCAGGGCGCATCTCACGATGGAGGACATCTCTCTCCACCCTTGGACACTACCCTGGCTCGTCTCACCCAGCAAGATTACTCAGGAAAAAACAAGCTCCTTAGCCACTACTTTGCAGAAGAAATGTGACAGTAGCACAACTCCACAAACGTTTGGTCGATGGAATGGAACTATGTCAAGATAAGAGGTATCAAGCTAAGTTTGGACATGCACTACAACAACGCTATCGCATTGCGTGAGAGAGTAAAAGTACAGAAGATGTTTGTTTCGACACGTATCGAGAGAATCTATCAAGAAATGAGAATGGCAAGTTGAGAGACTGCCACCAGCTCGGTTTCACAAGCCACAGAATGTGAGGCAATGGAGAAGTTCCGGACATAAACTAACAAAACCGTCTATTAGCTTCCTGTCAGTGAGAGGAAGCCAGTGCTGAAAAAACTTACATGAAATCTTATAGTAACTGTAGATGAACAATGCACCAGATACATCACCAGGCAGTGAAAGGTACAATTCCTGCCAGCAGGAAAACATGGCGCCTACTCCATGCTGTCTAGCTGCAGAGAGGCACCAGCTGTAGTGATATGCGCAGAAGGACACAGAATGTTTTATCATGTTTGGGCATTCTCAGAAGATAGGGAGCTCCGTCTGTCCAGAAATGTGCAGACCAGACCTAGTTAATTATTGACAGGGAAAGTCGCTCGCCCCTGGTCGGCTAATAGGTCGCAGTCTCTTAGTACATGCTCACTGATTGACACTACAGTGCTTTCGATAAGCGGAAGGCAGGCCAAAATAGGCACAACACAAGGGAATCAAGGAACACTTCAGGGTGGGCGGAATGGGACCTTCCAAACTGTGAACAACGAGGGTCCATTCTCCTCATGGCCAAGCAGCATTCACCAGGTCCATGATGTAGGTACAAATGTTCTGTTTAAGAAAGGGAGATAAGAGTTCACGCTCACCTGCAGGACTCTTGATCAAACATGCACAGGGCAACTACCAGGAGGAATAGGGGAAAGATGCTTGGCAAACAGGTAGCAAGTCCCATTGCCAGAGGGGTAAATTACATGAGGACGAGAATTTATGGAGTGGATGGATGATGTCAGCACCTGAGCTCTGTGGCCTATGGCTGCAATTTAAAGAAGTGCGCTGCCAAATTGGTTGTTGCAAATGGACTATGCACTGATTGATGCAACTCGAACTGCGGAAATGGTCATCAGATATGTGGAGAGTACGGAGAGATGAGACATGGAGTGCCGTATGAACAGTATTGTAGTAATAATGATATAGAGTCATCATGTACATTCAGTTGATTATCATGTCTGTATTACCCAATATGGAAAATTCACCAAAATACTGTCTCAACTGTCTGACTTAAACGCGGCATACATAGTGTCGCACCATTTGGCGGCATCTTGATTTTATATAGGGCTATCCAATTATACGGTAAATCAGAAATTATATATCGACCCCTCTAACCTAGTCGTAGACCAGTATCTATCTAGTAAATCTCCTAATTAGGTATCTGCATTGGCGCGAAGAAAAGGGGGTACTCCCTAAAGCTGCAACTGCCCAATGCTTCAATTTTCTACTCTAGGGTTACACCATCCCAAAAATCACTATGAGCATTCTCCCCCAATTTGATACCGACCAACCCCCCAGGCTGATCGGCTATCGGGGTACCTCGTGTTGCCGAGTTATTATAAAACCCTTTCCGGGGATTCTTCCTTTCTCGCAACTTGCTGATCGAAGTGAACGAACCACACGAGCTCGGGGGATCTTTAGGGGGTCATTCGGACCATCATGGCCACGGATTTCCTCCAATATCCACGTACGACGTACACGTACACCTCCCTCTTTCCCCAACACCTCCGAGTACCTCTCGATCCAATTCCAGTTTCAACCTTTTCCTCCCGTTTCTGAACATTCCATGCATTAGCTATACATTCTGAAGCTCTGATCCTGGTTTTCTCATAACTCTGCTTATTCTGCTGAAAAACCTTCCCGCTCTGATACCCTCGAGTCTACTGTAGATCCTTCATCTATTTATAATTCCAGCAATGTCTGTGTGTCTGTGTGTCTGTGTGTCTGTGTGTCTGTGTGTCTGTG
>JAXMNL010000036.1:287557-297852 GCA_035128595.1 Eptatretus atami | reverse complement strand
ACATTATTCGTCTTTATATCTCTTATCTGAAACAATATGGGATCGGTATTACTTATGACTCAGAATCAAGAGAAAGGCAACTTATATTTCAACAGATTGCCATAGCGCAGTCATTTTGCCGGTGTTGATGCATATCCCACAAACAATAGAGCAGATACTTAAGGTAAAAGTCGTGTTTTTCATAACATGTACAATTCTCTTCGACTCAATGTTCTGAAGTTGAATGAAATTTGTAAACATCTTATGACTGTTCTACAATGTTTGCTGAGGTAACACTATACTGTTCTTGACAATGGCTGAACTAACTCCCTGACACAAGAGAATGAAAAGTTGCGAAAGGTAATATCTAGTTATATACACACACTTCGCCACAATTGTGGCCAACTACTTCTTTTTCATTGACACTTGCGAAGAGCGTGTGACTGCACGAGGCAGGCACTGTGTACAAGTGCACTTCACTCCAGATGAAATCATACCTGCTCGCGAGGGCAGCGAGATCCAAATGGAAGTAGCTTGCCATGTCTTCCCTCCATCATGGTTTCTAGTGGGTTGTGACAGCCATCATTTGACTTGTGCGCTGTGTCCAGATTGCTACTTGGAGAGACACTTCTTTAATATGTGACCAAAAGCTCACTTGTTTGGGGAGTTCTCTTCACTCCTAGTCTTGTGTGAGAACAACCTCATTTGGAGCGAGAGTCAACGGTCGTTGCCCTCTTGGTCATTGGAGTTAGAAGCCTACAGTACAAAGTTCTGTGGCTACCTGCCGTCATCTTGGCGATTTTGGAATGGAGTCGACAATAGTTGCGGAATTCCAATTCCATGAGGCGGTACTTTCCTGCATCCCATATGGAGCGAGATCTCTTAGGCCTGAACTTAAAGGAAGACTGGCTGTCTGGCCAGTGAATGCAGTGAAAGGGGCCATGGCTTTGACGTTGTCGTACCCAGGTTGTGTGGGCGGATTAGTGTTCAGGTGAGATCATTCTGTTGTCTTTCCGGCTTTGAAGGAATCCAGATTCTGCGGCAGGATTCAGACCTTGATGTGATGGAATTGCTCAGGAAGGATTACCACAACATCTGTGTCTCCAGTATGGGGACCAGTCCCCAAGTGACGATGTTGGAGGGCCATGGAGAAATGTATATATCGAGTGTCAGCTTCTTCTATGGTTTACATTTATCCATTGGGGTGATCAATGTCCAGGCAAGGGTCTGTACTGGATCACCTTGCAGTTGTATGTACGATCATCCTTGTCATCTTGCGGAAACTGTCTGGTGTTATCTTTTGACAGGAATGCGAGAACAGTTCCTTCTTGTTATCACGTTCGCCAGAAACTTCTGCGCAGATTTCCAGGGATTTTGCAGTGCCACATACACGCTTGTGTTTGCCTGTTCCTTCGGTTTGTTCCTTTACCTCTTGTGATTGTGAGTGCATGCGATAGTCGTCCCATACAATGTGGTCTACTCGGTGTCGACGTTTCAAGTTTGTGCGTGAATCTTGGCCAGAATACCTTGTCGATAATATGATCAAAGGTCTTGCCTGTGGACCATTTTTTTGTACCAGAAGTAGTGTATCAGTACCTCCACCGTCGATAACAACAAAGTCGTAAACATCTGTGCAGTTAGCTCCTCATCAGTCAGAAAATAATATGCTTTACTGTTCCGCGACTCTGATTACAATCAGAATCTGACTTAGTACAGAGGTTGAGGGACCTACTGACGATAAATGCAGGTGGGGTATGGTGAAGCATTCATGCCCGAAAAAAAACTCCTCCAAATCATCCCCCGCTGGCATGTCCAGTGTCTACAAACATAGCCTTGTCCATAGCAGCTCCGCATGACGTTTTTGAAGTGCTGCATTCTACGTTTAGCTGCACAGTCGTCTTCTGCGTTTTCTCAGTTTGAAACAACGTAACTTGTTTTCAGATTGTTTTGATATGTGCTCTTCAGAAGTGTGTGCTTTGAGTTCCTACCAGCTGCACTGCATCTTGCCTAAAGTGTGTCGTACTGCTCTTTGTCCATAGACTCGAAATTACGGACAGATACAGCTGCAGTCACAGACTCACATACCTTGGTCTAATGTAACCAGCGTACTTCGCTGTGCTCCTCAAAAGGGACTCCCCTTGTTTCAGCAACCATCCTCTATCAGTGTTCTTCTTGACTATGGCATTTGAAATCTGGTGCTTGAGAAGGCATATCCTTCCTCCATGCATGAGGGAGTTGATCTCTCATCCATCATCTGTCTTTGATGATCACCGATAAAGTCCCTGCTCAACGACACGGGTGCTGAGTTTTCATGTCCGTCTCGACCTGTCAACGAGTCCAGCGGTCCAGCACTCTCAGGTCTCTGGGGAGTGACGCAATAATGCACCTATCCTTTTACCTTTTATTCGCTTTGCTCATGTGCCTTGATCAATTATTGTATAGAGGATGAGAAATCGCCGATTTCTTCGAGTTATTGTCCAGTGTCCCATGTTTGTAACTCAAGCCTGAATTGCATCTGGGAGATATTCCAAGTCATCGGATAAGGATTGTAACCCATCTGGCAAAATTCTTGTTGATCTGCAGAGCTAAGAACCTCAGAGTGACAAGCTTTCTGGCAGGGTAGTAGACATGAGTTCACAACTTCTGTTCCGATTCGTGCTCGGGCAGTAACTGAGATATGATCTGTTCTGGTTACTTGTGTACGAGTAGCCAGGAATTGGAACATTGGGCTCTCTGAAGAACGTAGCACGACCATTCCCTTCAAGGCCACTCTATTTCCACTGCCTTGTAGGGCTCGTTTCAAAGGGGCATCATCGGCAAAAGTAGCCACAACGAGTAACTTGGTATGGCATATCTGTGTCTATTGCATAATTGGGACGCTTTCATGACCAAAGATGTGGCTTGCTGCTTCTGTCTTCACGTGAGCCCGCTTCTTTGAGGTGCAATTCAGCCATCCAGACCATGCAGAAGGGTCTCCCCATTGGGTGCTCCACAAAAGCCTTTCAATTGGAGTTCCAGCCTAGCATGACCACAAAACTGTCTTCGCCAAAGATGCCGGGAGCTAGCGCTCGACTGCATTTTTTTGGCAAGATTATAGAGTGTGGTCCACAAACCAATACAGGTATTGGTGTGGGTTGACTGTGTCAGATTTTTTCTTTTTCACCAGCTCATTCCATGTCGAATTCCATTCGAGTGGCTGCTTTCTCATGGAATAGTGGTAGGAGCGTACGCTCGCAACTTCGCCTCTCTTCAGTCCCTGCTCCAGATACGCATCCTGATCGCAGCACATGGAATGGAAAGACCACATTGTTGTGTGTCCTTTTATGCATCAGAATCCTTTCATATAGGATGTCCATTGTACTGCAAGTCATCCAATGCCTGTTCGGCTGTCTTCTCCTCGTTCGAATTGTACTCGGTTTGCTGACTGGATGCACATCTTACCGGAGGCTTGGTGACCAAGATTCCTTACCCACATGTGTCGGCGTTACAACAGTATAATGACGACGGCGACAGGATGGTGATCCACTGCTCTGCTCTGTTGCGGTTGTAAAGTAGTGATTCGTACCATGCCTGATCGAACCAGGCTGCTTGGATAAAGGAACTGAAAATTCTTATAATCCCAGGTCCATGGAAGCCGAAGAGCTGGCGCCAGTGCGTGATATAGCGATTGTCGGATCCAAGTTATCCAGGGCCTGAAACTGTGAAAATGTTCGCCTGTGCCAGAGTTCTGGTAGGCACTAGGACTATATCACGGCTTATTCCTCGTTTGATCTGCAAACAGCCTGTGCAAAGCTAACTTCAATGTGTCGATGACTTTCTTGTCATGAGCACGCTCAGCTCTATTGTTGTAGTAGTTCTACAAGCTTCTCACTTCTTGTTTGGGCAATGCAATGTGAGGGCCGAGGAATACCTACAAGGGTTGGGTGATGTATGTCGTCGTAGAACTCAAGTTCGGCAGAAAAGAGAAGTCATATTTAGCACTAGCAACTTGACCTCACAGAGAGGATCTTCCTGGAATTCGTCTTGTTCGGGTTATGATTTGGACTCCTTCGACGGAGTTGGTGGAAGTCAAATGCTTCATATGCCTGTGTACAACGATGATCATCGTTCGGCAACCATTGCAATGAAAACCTTCAAACTAGGAATGGGGTTGTGTCTAGTGATTCAAAACAGCTGTATGGAGAATCATGCTGCCATAGATAGGGTTACGTGCTTCCCTCATCTGTGGGTTTTGAGTTGCATTCTGAAATGAGCTTTCTAGCCGTTTCGAACAAACAAGGAAAATCGATGTATATCCTTCTCTCTCGTTCAAATTGGAGAAGTGTTCAAGCAACTGTTTCTTTTAGCGTGTCCGGTTCACAGCGTTTCTGGATTCCACTGTTGGTTCCAATCTCTGTTGATCATCATATCTAGTCAGATCTTGCAATGCAAAGAATCTGCTGGACCTCCAGAGACTTCGTTCCGTTCATTGAATTCGGAGCACATGTCCCTTTCTTTGTGCTCATGGTTGTCTACGGTACTCTCATCTGTACTATATATCTTTCTATATATGTCTGTGTTAACTGGTGTTAAGCATTCCTGTGAATTACGTTGTGCTCGAATTATACATCTCTCTATATTCCACGACACGGTCTCCTCCAGTGCAATGCCCTTAGTTGTGTATCTGTGGCCGGTGACGTTCGACCTTCTGATAAGAATGGTCTGTTGCATTGGCTGTTCATCACCACAGAGAGACACAGTAGTACCGATTTGCCGCATAAGTGCTGTCCGTACGGGATCTTCTGCTGTAGGAAGTCGCTTTCATAATGGACGCTTCTTTGCGGCATGTCGAAGTGCAGGATGTCTGTAAAAAGCTGACGACGAGGATTTGTGCCAGGATGCAACGTTCTTGGTGCATGGAGCTCTTTGCATCTGGAATTTCTACGTCTGGGTGGGAGCAGCACCAATTTGCTTCTGACATTGACTATACAAGGGCTGGTGATTTCTGTGTAGGCTCCCTCTCTCACGACAGCCCGGATTCGCAAGAGGGAAAACAAAACTCTTCTCTGTTGCTCGATCTTCGGCATCAGCAGACAAATAATGCCAACTCGTTGTCCCGTGCCATCTCAGGAACAATATTTGGAAATATAACGCAAGCAACTAGAGGGGCACTCGTTAGAGTCAAAACCTCCACGCGCGAATATCAGCTGAGGTCACTCAAGTAAACCCCTTTATCTTATTCGATTTAAAATTATGACATCAACCAGTGCTGACAGTTATAGTTCTTTTCTCCAATTCAGTTTTTTTTGGTGGGGGGGGGGGGCGGGGGGTTGAAATCACGTTAAAACATGTAATATGAAAAAAAAAGAAAATAACGAAATTTTGTTGAAAAAAAAGTTGCGCAAAGTTTTTTTCTCTCTAATTTTGGGCGGGGGGGAGCGCGCGGCCATCCGGGGTTGGAAATTCACTAAAACATGTAGAAATTGCAAAAAAAAGAATGTTTTCCTAAATTTTTTGCGGGTGGGGTGGGGCGGTTGGGAAATCACCTTAAAAGACCATGTAGCAACTATGTCCAAAAAAATTCTCTACATTGTTTATTTGGGGGGACGGGGGGTAACAAAATTTTTTTTGGGGTGCACACACACAGCAAGGAGGGTTGGAAATCTCTTTAAAGACATGTAAACATGGCAAAAAAAAGAATTCTCTATTTTTTTGCGGAGCTAAATAAGGGAGCCCGCCGTAACCCATTTTTTTGGGGTTGGGGGGTTGGAACATCACTTAAAACATTAGAAATGCAAAATTAAAAAAGATAATTCGTCTAACCAAATTTTTTTTGTGGGGGGGTGCGGGGGCTGACCGTGCTAGCGGGACGGGGAGGAACGCAAGTCCATAACTTTAATTGGCATGATCCTTTGAGACCATACCTAACCCCCCACCAAATGTTCGTCGAATAGTCGTCGAAGTGAGTTTTTTAAGTGTATACTGTTCAGCCAAACAAACAAACAAACAAACAAACAAGACAGGAAAGGGGTGAAAACAGTAGAAACTGCGCGAATCTTCAGCATGGCGGAGTTTAAAGAAATACAATATTTTTTTTCGGACTGGATGGTGGTGCAGCTGTGTAAGTTATTACCCCCGCCCCGACCCTTACTTACCGCTCCCCACTTTTTAACTAATTTTCGTCGGAAAAATAGGATTTTTAGCCATTTTGTCATTTTCAGCTCGCCTGTCGAAGAACAGGAGCTATATGGCTGCATTACCCCCCGGCGTCTGTGAGCGTGAAAATGGTAAAGTTTTGGTGCCTGCGTGTTAAATTATTTTCCGTTTTCTAATGTATTCTTATTCTGACCACTATTGTATTCACGCCCGATTATAGCTATACCAGGGGGCCTGCAAAAGTAGGATATACATTAAGGACTGTACTTTTTCATTACTGCTTATACCTACTTTGTGCAGCTCCCCTGTATATCGGGGTCGCCGCGTTGTAGTGTTTGATAGCCGGTCGTCCGTCCGCTCTGTCTCTCTGTCTGTCATGCTGTCCTGTGCGTCTGTCTGTCTGTCCGTCCGTCCCGTCTGTCCGCACTGCTAAACTCCCAACGTCTTCATTACTTTAGCACTGTTCTTGTCAACTATTTGGTACATAGTACAGCACTGTGAGACCGGCCTGAGTCGTGTCGCCGACATACGTTCGTCATCTACAGTGGTTGCCATGGCAACAGATGCTGTTTTCCATGTAGTAGCACCAGATTCTGTAGTCATACTCGTTCTTTTTCGCGACATAATTGTGCTCACTTGCGCTCTTGTTCACTGATTACAACATACAAAATACATAGATCTTCTTAAAAATTTTATGATCAGACTCACGTGCAGATCGCTTTATAAAACAATATTAGTAGATATAGACTAGTCATTTAAATACGATAAATGTAATAAAAGCGTAGATTGGTGGCTTGCACGCCGAACTCGTGGTTTTTCTTATTATAGAGCTAATGCCAAACGTCGGCGGCATTAACTAAGTACAAACATCAGTTTTTTATAAAGTCGAATTTGTTAAAAAATAGTTCTGGTTTAAATGGCAAACAAAGCACCAAGAAAACCAAAAAAACAAACACCACTTCCAACACTCCCCCCCCTCACACCCACCACCACAATATAATCGCAAGTCTTGACAAGCGAACCAAAATACGTTCTATAGACCCTTACACTTCAAAATTTAACACGACAAATAAACTAAAAACTTTTGCATCAATTGAATGAAAATGACGATGCCAAGGCAACCACCAATCTGCTCTCGTCTCCATAGAAAGCCGATTATATTGTGAAGTTTGTCGAAGATTTTGTCCGTTCCGAGCTGGTTCCACCATCTCAGCTCAAGCAACTCAATTTAAGTTCTGTCCCACGGAAAAAGATGGATTGGTCATTGCGTCAACCTCTTTGATCAAGTCCTCTGTGCCCAGTTGCTCAAGTTTGTGTTGGATCGGCAGCTCTCGGAAAAAGTGCGTGGGTGATTCCATATCTTTCCGATTCACTAATGATGGAGCTCATTGTTACTCTATGGAACTGGTCAAGAGCTCATAGATTGTTTTATACCACCCCAGATCTATTGCCTCTCCACAATTCTCATAATCTCGAGTACTTCTAGACATTTCCTTGGCTCGTGGTCGATTTGTCTCTCTGGACCTCATCCTTGAATTTACTGTCAACTGTATCTTTACCAAAAAAACATAAAATTATGTTATTCATCTCACACATTTTTGAAGCCTTTATCCCTGAGCCAGGGTCAGTCTTTTTGCGGGCTCCAACATGGTACCTCTTTTTGCTTGGGCAGATGTTTTTGCCCGGTTCGGTGCCCGTTCCCTGACGCCAACTCAACCTTTGTATCCTTCCTGGATCTGTAGTGATAATTACCAGTCATACTGGTGCTCATTTCCCCCGACCTTCGATGTAAGATGACAGCTGAGTCCCCCCTGATGACTAATCAGCAGCGCAGTGGGGCTGCTGAACTCAGGACCCCGTAGAGATCCCAACCCCGCCACTGTAACCACTGAGACCACACAGCTTTATTTATACTTAATGTTACTGTATAAAATATGATATTATAATATAGTATATATATACTATCTCATGACTCCTGATATATCGCGTATAGATATTGTGTTTCTTATCTGTCGCAATCAATTGAATGGACACGGTGGTACTCGCAATCAAGTTTAGACATTCCGTCCAAGGATGATCGAAGAAATGGGTTTGCAGCTGGCTTCAATTGTGCAGCTGTCTAGCAAGGGTGAACACGTTTCTGAATCACTGTATACTTGATAGTAACGACTTTGGTGAGCTCCTCATGTCATGGATGTTCACTTCGATCCGTAGGCGGTTTCATACCGTGCAATATATTGTAAGAGAAACAAAAAAACCAGGCGGTATGGGAACCCGGACGAAGGTGAAGCCTCGGTCGACCCTTGGAGGTGTATTAATTTATGTACTGTTATGAGCGTGAGTTGGACCGTATGAGGACGTCGATTGAATTATTATTACTGAGCTACGAACAGATGATCATGTGACCACCATTTTGATTTTCACTTCACGTTCCGCATTTCGTCTGATTGCTCACAAGCTTAAAACATACGGCCCATAAGTCCGCCTCGAACCGTCTTCCCATCACTAATTTTGTTCCTCAGCCGTTCTTACATCCTCAACTGATGCAGTCTTATCAACTTTGAGAACCTTTCACGAGTCGCCATCAGTTCCTTAGTAACCTCGCCTCACTTGTTTTCCATTGTAACTGCTATTTTCTGAATCATACGGCTTCATTAGGGCTGATGATGTCACAAGCTAATATTGAGAATTGACACACTAGCACTTTTTCGACACTTCTCTTTGGCAAGAACTTTTTTGTAATGTTTTTTCTTAATTTTTTTTATTTTTTCTCCCTGCAAATTCGACCTAATTCAATCTCTCAATGGTTTTCAAAAAAGCAAAATAATTTGTGTTTGGTTCCCCGTTGTACAGAGCTTGCGCGTTTACTCTTATCCTGACGTCGTCGCTTAGCGTGTTTAATTTCTAATTCGCTGTGTTCTATCGCTATAATTGCCCTGGATGTAATTAAAATTACAAACTTCAATAATACTGCCACAACTACTGTGGTACACTTATCATACTCTGGACCGATTTTGGCGAAGATTAGTTGGTTAGTTACAAATATGAATCAACAACAATTTGGTTCTTTTTGTTAATTATGTTACAAATATTTCTAATTGATTCAAAAAGATACTCAGCCGTCGCTAAGCATCTGCTTCAGCCATACCGAAACTGAGACAGCCTTGTGAGTTCAATTGATATTTTTTTGCAAACGATATCGTTATTAAAGAGCATATTGTGCGGAGATTGCTTGGTTCGTTAACACAATTGAAATTGCATCTATCCAGAAACGCCATTGGGTTGCACAACAAATGTTATTTGGGATTTTATTTATCTTGAAGGAAAGTGATGTGATTGAGTTGCCGCTATGGTAGTGCGATTGAGCAAGCTCCTTAGGAAGCTTGTGAAAGGCCTTGCACATAAAGATGAAAAGCGACGACATGGGCTGATCTTCGTCAGAGTCGTCTATGCGTGCGTGGTCGTGTCCCCACACACGTGTTCGTCCACTTTGCAGTCGTGCTGATGGAGGTCAACGACAGGTTTACGCCTTTGCACATGGTGGACCGGGTATTGGTTCAAGTGTCTGAGAAATAGGGCAATAATGTGGTGCATTCGGAAATTTATTCACCACACCGCTCCGAACCAAACTTGTCTCTGGCCTAGAGTCTGTCAGTTGCTCTTATTGGTTACACCTTTCTCAATATTTACCATTCCCCTTGTTCGATAGCATGTGTTGCATTATCCGCATATCTCGCATCTTAACGCAGCATTCGTTTCAGTTTTGAACTCTACCCTTTGAAATTTCCACTCCACACTTTCCTTCTGCCAGTAGCTGCGTCGGATAAGCTAGAAGTTATAGAGTGTGGATGCTTGTATATAGCTGTGGTTCGGTAGATATCCACTCACGGTCTGGACTACATAGACACTAAGTAAGTATTAGAAAATGATTGATTAGCACATCGCAAGGAAAGAGCAGTTAGTGGAGGTAATTTATAAACGGGTAGGTTCATCAGTACTTGCCTTGAAAAGTGGATAGCTGAGCTGAAAGAGGAGAGTGGGCAAGACGGGAGAACTGGTGTTCGAAGACTGTCACCACTTACCCTCATGCCATCTGCCGGCCACTCACCTGACCTGCCTTTCAGCCACAGCCATGACTTGCCACTTGCCTGCCACCT
Source organism: Eptatretus atami (assembly GCA_035128595.1). Taxonomy (NCBI): domain Eukaryota; kingdom Metazoa; phylum Chordata; class Myxini; order Myxiniformes; family Myxinidae; genus Eptatretus; species Eptatretus atami. Next base: position 287,581 of record JAXMNL010000036.1, on the reverse strand, counting down.
GCCAGTCAAGCCAGTACTTGCTTG
>JAXMNL010000036.1:219843-231514 GCA_035128595.1 Eptatretus atami | reverse complement strand
TCTTCTTCATTAGCTATGATTGTAGCTGGGTTCGCAACTTTTATGGTCTGTGGAGCTTGTTTGGTTGACCGAATAGGCCCGCTTTTTGAGACCTTTGCTGTGTTACCTTTCTCTCCTCGAGGTTTGGCGTTATTGTTCGGCTGAGCCCTCTCCGCACTCTCCTCTCGTGCGCGGCTCACCCTCGTGATCTCTATCTGTGCTTCGTTCCACCCCTCAACGACTTGGCGCCAGAGGAGAGACGAGCCTCGACGACCAGAGTCCTCACTCGTTATGATTCCATGAGACCTACGAGTTTCCATAACACAGCGTTCCCATGTGCTATAGAGAGGAAGAATCCAACGTCTTTGTTATGTTCCATGTCATGTGAGAGAGAGTAGCTTCAAACATCTGTACGTTCCTATTCCCAAGAAATATGTGATGAGATGTATTAGTATATATTTCTCATTACTTTCTCTTGTGATCCAGGACGGGAAAGAGATTGCTTCAAACACGAAACTCCATCTTTATATTGATGTATGAGCCTTTTTTTTCGTCGCGTGTCTGTTTCTCTCTTATTATTAGCGCGGGCTCCTTCCTTTCGCTTTCTTCTCTCTGTTATTTTGGCTCCCCTTTTCCTCTATGCCTCTTCGTAAAGCTCCTCGATAATTTATGGTCTTTTTCTCCTTCTTTACTGGTCCTTGTCTACATACCCCGTATGCACCATATTCCGTCTCTGTATCTCTTCTCGCTAGCCTTCTTCCTTTTCACCCCTTTGTCGCCGTCAATAAATTAATAGCTGTGAATTTATACTTCTTGCCGCTTGTTTGTTAGCCTCAGGTGTCCTTTCGTTTTTGTATTTGTCTTTCGGTGTCATTTTTGGTCCAAATACGATTAAATACTAGGTAAACATACGCTTATCTTCCAAAGAGTCGTCTAGTTCCTCGTATGTAATCACTACTGACTTTCATTCCTCTTTATAAACAATGGGGGGAAATCTATTCTGTCATTCATTTTATAAATCTTTAGCGTTCTATTAATTCTGATTCTTAATACCTTATATTGGTTTATGATATTGTCTGTTAATTTTCCTCATTGCCTACTAATTTATTTTTATATATTTTTTTATATTTATATTATATTTATTTATATTATATTATTATTATATATATATATTATTATTATACTGTGTTTTATTATATTATATTTTATATTTTATATATATATATGACATAGGATTATGTTACTTCTTTATTTTCTTTATACCTTTGCATTTATTATTTATATATCATATTCATTTATATAATCATTATTTATTTATTTTGTTATCTCTCATGTTTTATTAACTACATTATATTACTACTATCTAATTGTATATATCATCATTGTCACTGTGTTGATCATTACAATATTTTATCATGGGTGTATTCAACATATATTGTCATTTTTTTATGATATGTCATGATGTGTGCTGACTATTTTTGAATTTTTGCTCATTCATATGTCCATTAATTTAAACTTTATTTTAATCATTTTTTAAATACATTTTTGGTCAAATTGCATACATTAGGGCTCTGGATTCAAACCTTATTTGGTCTCTGGTGTTTTTCTGCTTTTTCAAATTGTTTGTTCCCAAGCCTTTATGTCTTTGCGTCTAAAATGTTTGTTAAAATGTTATTTTATTTATAATGCAAGCCTAGTTTCCGTATGTCCTTTTGTCCGAGGAGTCTGGAAGCCTGTTTTTGATATTTCCAGTTGCAGTAGTAATACATATAGGTGTAATACTAACAAGGTTTGCTGCGTTTTATTTATATTATGTTTGCTCTTTTTTCTCATTCTCTCTCGTAAGCCCGAATCCGGCCCAAATCTCGTTGATATGAATTATAGATTGTTTGGCTGCTTGCCAATACTTTTTCTTTTTTCTTCCTAGGAGCTTAGGTTGATTGGTGGGAAATAAGCCCACTTCCCATTTTTTGTTTTCTTTTTGCGTGGGTCTTTTTTTTTTTTTTGCTTTGCTTTTCTTTCCACATGTGTAATTAGATATTGATTTTTATGACAGTTTTTATGTAGTGTGACTCTTTCAGTTTTTTACAGTGTCTGACTGCTGTGTGTTCTCTTTTTTTTTGGTCTCTCTGTTTGCATCCTCCTACATGTCTCATTTTGCTGTTGCTGCTTTCATATTATTCGTATTATTCGAGATTATCCTCAGCTTGACCACCTCTAATTTTCTTTTGGTTTGGGATTGAAGTTTTCTTTCATGACAGTGTGACCTTTTTCTGGTTATTGGTTTTTACTCATACCAGATCTCTGACGCTGTGACCAGAGGGCTTTGCTTTGGGTTGTAATCGGTGTTTCTTTACAAGACCATAATGTACGTTTTTTGTTTTTGTGTCGCTACTATACGTTCAGGCACCGCAACAGCTAGCCCTAGTCGTTCTGTGTATATCACTGTTACCATCTCCATCTGAGTGGAGTTCTTTCTTTTTGACACATATCTTCAGTGTCTGCTTGTTTTCACGTCTGTTTTGATTTTTTACGAGAAACTATTTTCGTAATGTGTTTGTCTTGTAAGGATACTAGGGCATTGGCTGTGTTTGTGACGGTTTGTTTTCATTATGAGACAAGAACATCCGTAATGGAAATATAGGAGCGCAGTTTAGAGCCTGTAGAATTTTTTTTTTTTTTACGCTTAAGTTATTTTGTAGGCTCTTAAGTCTGCATGGTTTTAGTAGGTCTGTTAAGCGTCAATTGTCTAGATGGCTTTAATGCGCATTGTTTGAGGTCCTTGTAGTGCAGGTTAGAGTCCTGTATAGTCGCAGGTTTAGGTATTCCTTGTGATATCGTCAGTTAGAGTCCTGTGATACTTATTTTGGTTTTGATGGTTATGAGTTCTCTCTTCAGAGATAAGAATAAGCTTTCAACGATTGAGTTTTTGAGTCGTGTTTTGTTTCTATCTCTGCACGATAAATATTGTGAATGAATAGATTGACTTTTTATCTAGCTGGTATGCTATAAGAAGGGATTTCTGTTCGATTTATAAAGGTAAGTAAACGTTCAAGGCTTTTTTATAATGTTTAGTGGAAGTTAAATAACATTTATCTTTATTGCGGATTTTTATATAACTTCTTCTAAAGATACTACATATCTTAGTGTACTCAAAAGGTAACACCTATTGTAAAAACCGTGGGTAATTATACACGTGGAATGATACATTGTTTATACTGTTTTTTTTACTGTAGTGCAATTAGTCTTTAGTAGGCCCTGAACAGATATTGAAAATCTCATTTTTTTGAGTGCATTTGCTTGCTTTGATTAACGGTTTTTTTTTTTATGTGCATACGTTTTTCAGATGAAATATTTGTACCTAATGTGTTATAATCACAAGTGTAACGAGCCAGTTTTGTGTTTGTGGATATGGTCTTAAGTGTGAAATTAGATGTGTTATGAATGTTTTTTTAGAGTTTACCTACTTTTGTCGTTATTTTTGTTGTTTATTATATCAATATTTTGATGAAATAGTTTGGTTTTTTTGGTAGTACGCAAAGTTGAGTTTGTTTTCCATACCTGTGACTTTTTATGTTTTTTGAATCATAACTTGTTTTATTTTTGTTTTGTAGATGATATTATTTTTGGTTTTTATCGTTAAATGTTTTTTAATGGATCTTGGATGTGTATGTTTGAATATTGCTGCACACCAAATTTTATTCTCATGTGAAATAACTTGATGATCTGATTTGCTGAACTGTGCTGTCTAATTTTTTTACAGTGTCAGGCGAATGTTTCATTGTTGTTGTTTAGTTTTTTTTACTGTATTGTTATTTGGTTGTGTGTTTTTTTTTGTTGTTGTTTTGTTTGTTTGATTTACTCTTATATTGTAATTAGATTCTACCTTTGTTTGGTGGTTCATTGATAATGGAGTCCGTGCAAGCTGATCTTGATTGTTAAAGATGTCTTTTTTGTGTATTGTTGATTTTTGTTTTTTTGGTTGTTTATTACTTATATATATTAATAATAAATAATTGTTTTTGTGTATATTTTTACTGTGAGGATTATTAGATTTTTTGTGTCTTCGTTATCGACTTTACGTGTTTGTTTTAAATTGGTAATTTTAATATTTCTTTTTTTCCACTTTTTCGTGCGCTATTAGCATGCTAAATCTTGATTGTCTGAAAATCTGTAGTAAAAAACTGTTTATTATATTTATGGCGTTTTGCTGGGTTCACTGTGTTATCTTCCGTGTTTTAGCAGTCACTTTGTACAATTAAACCCTTTTTGTAGAATTGTGTTCCCGATCGAGTACTTCTTATTTTCTAGGCGTCTGGAGATTATTTAACATTTTAGAAGGTTTGAGATGTGCTTATAGTTTCTTCTATAAATTTTTCAGATGAAATTTTTTATGAACTTTTAATTCTTTGTTAAAAACTTATTTTTGTTTCATCGTTATTCGCACTGTGATTCTCAGGCGAGTTTACGATAAACGCAATGGCTCTTGTGGTGTGTGCGTTTGTTTGACTGTAATTTCTGCGTCATCGTTTTTTTTTTTTTTTTTTTTCTCAGTCGCCCTTTCAAGCTTGAGAGTGCAATTAATTTCTGACTCTTTTTTCATTTTCTTGTTTATCTTGCGTTTTACTGGTTAAATTTTTGGTATCTTGTTTTTCCTTTCCCCCGTTCATATTTCAAATTCTTTTTCTATTCCTACATCTTAAATATAAACGATATCCGAAAATAAGCTTTTAATGAGGAATTGTATCGTGTTGTTTGATAGCTATATTGTGTGTTCTGTGAAAAATTATGCTTCTTGGTTTGACCTATTGTGTTCTTTGTGATGCCAGCTTTGTTTCTCCTTTTATAGTTTTTCCCATCCGTATGTGGTATGATTGATTTCTTCCTGTTCATTTGTTGTTCTTTTTTGTGTGTTTGTGGTCGCTGTTTATGTCTGCAGCTACATTTGTACGCGCAACCCGCTCAAATTTGTGTAGCTTTTAGTTGGGTCCATTTTGTATTATGCATTGTTTTTTATGTTGATAGTTTTATTTTAAACCATAGGGCATTTTTGATTAATTGTGAAATAATTCTGTTTGATGTTGGGATTATATTCTCCAGAAGGTTAAGTCCATCTTGTTAGGTGAGTTCTCATGTGCATTGGATTCTCATTTGTTAATTTGAATATCAAAATGATTTATTTAAAAGTCATGAGATAGTATAGTATGGTTCAGTAATTGTGTTTGCTGGTTTATGCAGCATGTTGTTGCTGTTTTGGTGAGAGAGAAATGAACAATGATGGTACATATCTTTCAGAGATTTTATATATAGTTGATTGTGTTCTGGAGTATTGACAGAGATTTGTCTACATTATTTTTCTCGAATTATTTCACTTCCATTTACCATAAAAATGGAGTCTTTTTTGTTTTTTTTTTTATAAAGTTTAATTAAACATCGTTAGCAATTTTGTATTTGTTTAAACTTTGTGAGAAATTTTTTTTTTTGTAAATTATTTTATTATTTATCAAAATAAGTCTGTCCAAAATGTGATCACTCTGGTCCAAATTTTTTTTGTTATTGTCATGCTCGCAACTCGTATTTGAAGCTCATTCCTTGACATAACAACTGTGGTTAGTGGAACTTTTCTCAATCTTATGTGGGTTTGAATTGCTGATGTAGTCTGTGATAAGACTTCCATAAAGAATCACTCAGTGTTTATCGTTAATTAAGCCATGCTAATCTTCATGTTTAATTTTTACTTCCTGTGTGATATAAGTTTAATTAATGTGAATAATGTTGAATCCTTAGTAGAATTTATCTGTTATTAATTACTCCTGTGATATCAACTTAGCTTTGAATTATTTTGTGAATCTTTATTTTTGTGATATTATGATAATAAATCGAGCACACCAGTGTTTTCTGCACATTTAGTTTCGCGCTACACTCTTATGACATTGGTTCTACACCATGTTTGTTGTTTTTACTCTGTATTATGTTAGTGTTATTGTTATAATCTATGGTCTGGATCCAACATAATTATATACTTTTCTTTATGATTTATTTTTATTTTTATTTTTTTAATCAGTATTAAATGTATTTTTTTCACTATATCTTTTTACCTATTGTGTTGTTTGTCATTATATTCTATAATAAATGATATTGTATTTGTAGTAGTTATGTTTTATACGTTGTAGTTATCTTTTCAGTCTAAGCTCATTTTTTAAATTATTAGTATAAATATTGTGGATGGTAATTTAATATACTCATTTGGGATTCAGTATACTCTATCGTTCTTTTTTTGTTTAATTATAATCTTTTTGTTTTGTGTATTACATATATTGAATATTCTTTTTGCTCATGATTCTTTGTTTAATCTTTTTAATTGATTTGTATAGAATAAGTTACTGAGATTAATTTGATATTCTAGTAAAAAATATCTAAGTTTTAATTTTTATATCTACATAATTATGAAAAAGGGTCTTTTTTATTATTATTTTGACGACATATTTTGGTCAACACTACATATTAGATATTCAAGTTATGAGGAAAACAGCTTGGTTTTTATTTATTGTTTTTTTTTTCTGTAACCGTTATATGCAGATATGACTGTGAAGAATGGCTTTTATATTCCAACTTAGCATATATGAATATCAATTTAATAGTGTTATTTAGGTTCATTTGCACATTATTGTTAACTTATATTTGCTCTCATCTGATAGGAGTCTTGTATTTTACTTTTTTTTTTTTTTCCTGACTTGTATTTTTAAATTAATATATGCTCTCTTTACTTATATTGTGGAAGATAACAATAAGAAACGATGAATAGCGTTTTTTTTTTTTATTTTACAGAAACATGACCTATTTGATAATAAATGTGTATTTGTCAGAATAAAATAATTTATATTATTAATTTATAGTAGTTTGCATATGCTATCAAGCAATTTTAATAATTTATACTCTGTGTTATCTGTTTCTTTTTCTAATAATTATACAATGTGCATATTTATTAAGTTTTTTTGTTTACTTTCTAGTACGTGTTTTACTTATAGAATTTGATATTTTCTAAACATCTGATCTTTGACCATCTTCTCTTAAGCACAAGAAGTTGCCAAGTTACTGTGAAAATATATTTAAATTTATTGCAGTTCTTTGGAACTGTTTTTTGGTGATGAAACTTGATTGTTTTTAGCAGATAATTTGATTGCTCATATTAATGCTCTTTAATAATGGTAACGTGTCTAAAATTTTCGATATTCGCTTTGTTATTTTCTTTTTTTTTTTTACTTTGATAAGAAGTAGTCTAATCTTTTCATTATGTTTGTTTGTTTTTCTTTTATTTTTTTTTTTTTTTTTTTTTTTTTTTTTTTTTTTTTTTTTTTTTTTTTTTTTTTTTTTTTTTTTTTTTTTTTTTTTTTTTTTTTTTTTTTTTTTTTTTTTTTTTTTTTTTTTTTTTTTTTTTTTTTTTTTTTTTTTTTTTTTTTTTTTTTTTTTTTTTTTTTTTTTTTTTTTTTTTACTTTATATATTTTGATTATTTTTTGTTGTGAAAAACATTATTGATGCAAATTGGAAACCTGTATTTAAAGACTGTTGCTTTTTACATTGGTATAATATGCATAATGAGATCATTTGTTTTGATTTGTCGTACAACTGAGATTTCTTGTATCTTTTTAGTCATGTTCTTTTTTAGGTGTTGCGTAAACAATAATGCATAGTTATAATGCTTCTATAATGCAGTTAACATGTCTTTTTATCAGACCTTTTTTATTCTATTGAAATATCATGAGCCCGATGACGTTTATTATTGTTTTAATTGTGCTTTGTTTTGTTTTCGTATGGTTTGAGAGCTCAGTTTTTGATACATCCTATGTTACTTGATTTTCGTCAAGTGAGCTTTGTTTTTTTTTAGTATACGTCATTCTGAAAGATGACGATATTTGTTGAACCTTCAATATTTGGTTTTGTTGATTTTGCATTCAACTACGTTTGACCCTGTATATCTCCCTCTTCTTCTGAGGAATAAATGTGTAGCTAATTTTGGATTATTAAATTTTATTAAGTTATTATAAATCTTCATTTATGTGTGAAGTTTTTTGTGCATAGATCTTTTAGTTTCGCCTTTTGTGATGCCAGCCTGTCCATGTCATGCGTTTGTGAGATAACCGTGGAATGCTGCTCTTCTTTTGCTGTTTTTAAACATCTTTACTCTTACCATGTTTTTTCAATTGCACATTCTGTATATGCTCTGATTATGTTCTACACGCTGTTTCTCTCTTGCATACTTGTTGTTCATGGTGCTGTGTGTGGGCTCGTTTGTCAACCTTTCATTTACTTTGTCATCTCAACTTTGCCATTATATGGCTTGGAATCATACCTGTTGCAAAAATTACTGCTACAATTTGGCCTCAATATCTTTCTTGGCTTGTGAACTTCTGGTCACTCTCTCTGATCCTGTTTTTCTATCCTTTCATATTTCCCGCGTCGATTTTCCTTCATAGCTTTTTTGCTCTGCTCATTATTTTACTCTTCTCTTGCTCTACAGATTTTGCTCAACTCTTTTTCCCGTTAGGCGGCTTATATTTTTTTAAATGGAAACGCTTTTACGCTCTCGCCTGTTTTTGTACTACTTATGATTTTTTTTTATCTCTGTTTATATTGAGCATTTCTCTTCATTTTTATAATTGTACTTTTTGTAACGAATATCTTCTCCTCCATAAACGGGTTTTTTTTTTTTTTTTGTTATGGTGATTTATTGTGTATTTATTATTGGGTTTCTATAAATTTATATTTTTTGGTTTTTATTAAGTCGTTATGCGTCAGTTTTAATTAATTGATGTTTTTTTCCTTTTTTGTTCTCATAGTGTTTTAGTTTTTTTTTTTTTTTTTGAATTTGTTTTTTCATTTTGCTTTAATTATGCAATAGTTGTCCAGTGGGAAATTTATTGGTATGATGTCTTAGTCGCGATCTTATTTGATTGGTCTCACATTTTTGCGTTCCATATTTATTTTTTAAACATTTTGACTTCATTTAACATTTTTGTCATTTGCTTTATAATCATGGTTTCTGATTCAATACATTGTGCCTGGTTTTCTGCTTCAATATTGTGTTCCCTAGCCCTTTTGTGTTTTTGCTTTTTAAAATTTTTGTTTATTATCTATAGTCATTATGTCCACCCGATTCCTGTTTCGAGTGCAGTCTTGAAGGTCTGTTTATTATTCTCGTTCATGAGATTAAATGACAAGTGTCTGGAATAACAAATCTCTTATATGGTTTTGCTTGTTTTCTTGTTATGATATTGCCAGCACTCTCCGAGGCCCGAACCGGTCCTCCAAACCTTTTGAGTGAATTTATTTTTTGTCTTGCCATAACTTTTCCCCTAGTGTTTTTTTTTGTATTGTTAGTGGTGTGTAAAAAGCCTCCATTTGCTCCTATTTTTTCTTGCTTTTGCTTTTCTTCCGCCTAGAATAGTTTTTTTATATATGAGTTTTTTGTATGTGTACTTTTCTCAGTTTTTGTGTACTAGGGTCTGACGCTGTTGGTCTTAGTCTCTGTTGCCACTTTCTCCTGCATTTGCATTGTGCTGTGTGTTCAATAAATCGTATCATTCGAAATTCCTCAGTGTATTCATCCTCGATTCTTGTGCGTTATTTTTAGGTTCTTCTATGACATTTATATTATCATGTGGTGTTTAGGCTATGTGCTATTCTGCGTGCAGCATGTGTTTATATTGTGTTCATGCTATTATCATGTTTTCATATGTGTGTGTATCACTTTCTGTTGTGTATCATCGTGTATCATGTGTTTTGTTTATTCATTTGTATACATCTGTATTTATAATTTAGCATGTGTTGTATTCTATGTGTCATCTTATTATATCATGCTGTGTTTATCATGTGTTTTAGGTGTTTCGTTTATTAATAAACATTTGTGTTTGTACATGCGTGTATCACGGTGCTCTATGCTGTACCACGTGTGATATCATGCGTTGTTGTATGTATTGTTGTATCACATATAACAGTGTGTATCATGCGTTAATTCACGTGTATCACTTGTTGTTACTCTATTATATATCTATTTGTTTTTGTTAGCATGTGTGTTTTATTATTCATTGGTTTATTTAATCAGTGTTTTATATTTATTTCAGTTGTTTTTAAATGTTGACTCCTTCAGCTTATAATAACTTCTATTTGAATCAGGTAATACCTTTTTTTTTTTTGTTGATGTTTATTGATTTTTTAATATGTTGTTTATCCATTTTTTATTGCCACCCACTCATTAATATTGGTGACCTTGAGATGACCTAATTTTTGTCTTATAATAATTAATTTATAATAAATAAATTTTGATTAGCATAAAATATTGAGTGTCATTTGTGTTTAATTTTCTATTCTACTTATGAGATATGCTATTTTGATTCCCTTTACCTCCATATAATTTTTTGTCTCAAATTTTCTGTAACGTACATTGCCAACATTCAAGGCGTGTTTTACTCAATTAAGCTTTGGGATTCTCAGCCTTTGCTTTATGTCTGGTTATTTTTCTGATACTTTTATTCCTTATCTTTTCAGAATTATATCATTAGTGCATTTACTCCCCCCAGTTGTTACCAATTGTCTTGTCTCTAGCTCTTTATTTTTAATATAGGGACTGCTTCGGAGCTGAAATTTATTTCGTCTTGAATTGTTATATATTTGTGATATATATACTTATTCTTCAAACTATTGAAGATGAATGTAGAATCTTTAATATTTTATATGACTGTACAAAATAATAATTTATATCCATCAGATTGTGGATCCTCTCCATTAATTTGAAAATTATCTTATACATTTTTTTCCAATATATGTACGAGTGAATTGATAACATAAGACACTCATTTTTGTTCATCCGTATAAAGTTCTCCCAGGTTGTGTGAGTATTATTTGTTATTAACATATAAAATTGATATCAGATATATGCTGTTTTCCTATATTTATTATCAAAACATTTTTTCTAAGATGCTCCCCAGTCTTGGCCATCTGTCTCTCACGTCTCCTAATATCTAATTATGGTTCTTTCTTTTTTCATGTTGGTTACAATGTGTGATCCCAAATTTCCAATATTGATTTATTGTCAAACAGTTTATGATTTATTCGCTCATTCTACTAGCTATAATGTTTCGTCCTTTTTTTTACGTGTTTTTTTCTTTTTTTACGGACGGTTTTATGGGACTATTTTTTCGTGGATCGACTGTTTTTTTTGTTGACAAACAATTATCCCCCTTTCCGTCTACTCTTGCGGGGATAAAAAGTATCTGATCTATTTTTCACGATGGTATAGTGAGTTTAAAAATTAGCATTATCTCTAAAAGATAGATGCTATTGGCTGCATTTTTTTGATCTTTGCGATTTCTGTTCCTTGCTCATGATCGACCCTGTTTGTTGTCGATTTTCAGGGTTTTCTTTTTATCTTGTCTCCTCGTTATAATATAAGAACGTGAAAAAAAAATCTTTTTTTTTTATAATATAATTAAAATATGCTAATTCATTTACTTGTTTTTATGGTACCTGTATGGCAAAACAAAACACCTTTGTTCAACACCATTGGTCGCCTTTTGGACGCGAGAAACGGACATTGACATGGTTGAAGCCATCTCCACAGATGTTGAGAATACTGTTGTGTTAGACTTATCTTCAAGTAGCTCAGGGGATGAATCTCTTTCACAATTATCTGAT
>JAXMNL010000036.1:194683-208920 GCA_035128595.1 Eptatretus atami | reverse complement strand
GATGTCAAGCTACCCAAAAATCACAACGGCGTTTATTCAGTCGCCTGATACCCACTTTTCACCTGGCTAAAGGACTATAAGTTGTTCCATATTTTCAGGAGGGCTACTATAGTTTCACCTTATTTTAGCACGTTTTGGCCCAAAAGCAATTTTTAGCTTCCTATAGAGTGAGAAATATGCATCCCAGAGGCTATCTGATGTATATAAATACACATGATACATATAAACACATGAATATATTATATTGTATATATATAATATTATATACAGTAATCCCCCGTTTCTCGCGGGATTACTTCCAAACCTCCCCGCGCTAAGTGAAAACCCGCGATGAATGGACGCCTCCCAAAAAATCGATTCGTCTGGTCTGGTCGGTTTGGCAGTGATTGGGTTTGAGGTGCCGGAAGATCGACTGGTCTGGTCTGGTCGGTTTGGCAGTGAGTGGGTTTGAGGTGCCGAGATCGACTGGTCTGGTCGGTTTGGCAGTGATTGGGTTTGAGGTGGCGGAGATCGACTGGTCTGGCTGTCGTTTTGGCAGTGATTGGGTTGAGGTGGCGGAGAACGACTGGTCTGGTCGGTTGGCAGTGAGTGGGTTGAGGTGCCGGAGATCGACTGGTCTGGTCTGGTCGGTTGGCAGTGAGTGGTTTGAGGTGCCGGAGATCGACTGGTCTGGTCTGGTCGGTTGGCAGTGATTGGGTTTGAGGTGCCGGAGATCGACTAGTCTGGTCTGGTCGGTTTTGAGGTGCTGGGTATGAGCAATGCTCGCCAACGGCGGCAACCCTTTTTCCTTCCGAAGCATATATCGAGCACCTTACTAACCTTCTCCTGGAGGTCAGACTTCCTCGCTGGCGCTTCGTCCTTGCCAGAAACCTCGAAGGTGCAGGGCGTTGGGCGCCATCGTGGGGCTGGAGAAAAAAACGTAGAAAATATTCGAAGTTCCAAAGCGAAACTTTGTCTCGTGCGTTGTGTGACTGGTCGAGCACCACGCATTATAATTTATTGCTTAAATAATTTATATTTATACATTATTACCGCGATGTACCGGGGAATCCGCAGAAAAAATTAGTTACGTTCCAAGGGAAACCCGCGATGAACCGGGGGCGCGATAGGTGAACCGCGATGAAGCGGGGTTTGACTGTATATAATATATATAAATTATATATATATATATATGTAATATATATATATTATATATAATATATATATATGTTGTGGTTCTCCGCCGTGTCGGCGTGCGGACGACCGCTTTTAACTGATCGCGGCGTGCTCGCCACCGACGTAGCAATCCAGTCGGAGCTTCCGGATCAAGCGCGAAATCCAGCTACGGGTGTTTTTAACCACACGTAGATCAGCCAACTTTTCTGTCCACGCGCTACAGGGTTGATCGCCGAATTGTCGATGTACCTACTTATTCGCGCAGACAGAAATGTCGGGATTTACACCTCAACGGAGCCTGCAACGAAAACGAGCCACTTTTAAGCAGCTCGTTCCGTTTGCGATTGCCGAGCGGATTATCCCAAGCCCCGTCGGATCCGATTACTTTATCGGCTCTTAAAAGCCAGCTATTATTCCGAACACAATTATGGCAGTTCAATGTTGGAAGGCAAGGACGCAACGAGCAGGTGAACATTCAAACAACAACATTTATTTCCCCTGGTAAGCACGTATGCAATCAATGAATGCAACGAATGGGGGTAGGACAAGACACGAGCAAACAAAAGACCTACAGCCGTTTGTCTATTATTTACATACATGCACTTAACCACAATTCTACTTATCGGACAAGGCGCCACAACTCTCATGCAAAGAAAACCCCAGGAAGGAAAGGGCAGAACTGACCCGTAGGCTTTAATGTTCGCGAGCTGTGGAGACCGCAAGAGCTCCGAGAGGCCATGCTGATTACCTGCCACCCTCGTGGTGACTCGCTGGGCGACCCTTGATGTTCCGTCAATACGGCCGTTGGTGTAACGCGATCGGTTGGCCCAGGCCCGCCGTGCGGCCTGGTGATCGGCCTAGCCGATGACGCCTCAGAGGAACGGCCGCGGCTTGGCTTTGCTCTTTACGAGTTGATGCTCGTTTTATATGCATTCCCGCCCGTTCCTCTTGCGTTTGCTCGGCGACCGTTCTGTCGCTGGCTGGCGACCCTCCTCGGCTTTCTCACCAATCTCACGCGAGTTCTACGCAGGCACTTGCCCGGCTTGGCTGAACACGCGTTGACGTCCCCGACTCGCACCTCCGCGCACTGGACTCAAACTTGGCTCGTCCACCGAGCGCGACTTCACAGACAGACTGCGGCGACTGGCTGCACTGGACTCGAACCTTGGCGCTCTCCGAGTGCACCGCATGACGACTCCAAACAGACTCCAAGCTCGTCGGCTGCGCGACTGGCCGTCTCACTGGAGCCGACGACTTGCACTCCCGACTTCACTGCGACTCCAAGACCATTGTTTGTGTGCCAGGCGCGAGTGAGTTTGATCTTTCACCTCTCACACCTTCACCCCCCGCTGGCTCTCGCCCTTTTGTCATTTTGATCCGAATCTTCCGTGAAACGCGGATGTTGTAGAATCATCCGTAACCACGCGGACGTTGTCGGAATCATCGGCTTCTGCCCAACGAGGAGTCCCCGCGCTCTGTCGCAGAGATGCTGTTCGTTGGGATTCGCCGTTGCTGGCAAAAAGATGGCGGCTTTTGTGGAATTGAAGGTGAGGCGATGTTTGTTTGTGGATGTGTTTGAAGATGTGTGGAGATTGTCGTGTTGGAGGTTGTGGGGGAGATGGGCGTGTGTGGTTGTAGTAGTGCGAGTGCGGTTGTGGTTGTGAGAGCGGTTGTTCCCAAAATAAAGCCAAGTAAAAGATAATATACTACCTCAAAATAAGGATACAGTCTTAAATGTAATTGCCCGTTAGACATAGGTAGGGAAATGTAATCTGAACACACACTTAAACATAACTGATTCTGGGAAACCCGACTGGTGTCGTGTGAATTTCCACAACCGTAACAATATATACAGATGATGAATATATATAAAATATATATATATATATATATATATATATAATATATATAATATAGGGGTAGTAGGCGCGTAGTGCGCGCGGCTCTGTAATCCGGCTACTCGGAGGCTTGAGGTATGTGAGGATCGTGTGTGCTTGCGTCGGCCGTGCTATGAGAGGTGTAGAGCAGCCGAGAGAGGAGAACCCAATCCTTATCCCTGTGTCGTAAGAGGCGACCAGGTTGCCTCAAGGGCAATCTGGCGAAAACCAAATCGGTAGCGATATAAAGGATGATCCGCTGTGGCAACCCCAACGGGAGCAGCCGAAAGACGAACAACAACATATATATAGTATATATTATATATAATATTATAAGATATATATATATATATATATATATAAAATATATAATATATTACGTATAATATATATAATATATATATATTTATATATACACACACATGATATATATAATAATTATATATATATATATAAATAAAAATTACACTACATACTGATATATATATATATAATTATATATAAATATATATATATATATAAGATATTATATTATTAAAATAATATTAGAGTATACTGATATATTAACAATTTATACGTATTTTCGTTATCGTTTTGCAAAGTTTTCATTTTGAAAGGTCACTTTGTGCGATCGATTCTGTTGGTGAGAAGCTTTGCTGAAAAGTTTAAGAATTTTCCCGCCATTTTTGTCCGTGGGCCGCCATTTGAAAATTTCACGAAAAGTGAAGTTTTTTGCGAAAATACACATTTAGGCATTTGCGCACTCATTCATTTCAAAGGCCAAAATGTGGTCTATCAATTCTGTTGAAGTTCATTTTTATCCTTGGACAATGAATGCCACAAATATGATATGAGGGCTGCCATTTAGTTATACTGTGGCAACCGCCGTTTGCGAAAAAATCTAGAAATTCATCGCAACGTTCCGACAACACGTACTTCGGAAGGATAAAACAAAGAAAAGTCGATGAACAATTTCAAAATATTCAGACTCAGCAACACCGAACTCAATTACGAAAGCGAACTTCGTTACAGGCCAATCCAAGCACATACTAATCAACTAGAAGACTCTGTAGTCCTATAGTCACGACCACCAAGATTTAGCTCAGTAGACACACACATTTACTGATCCCGATCGACTAACATCTAGTATGAAGTGAAGAATCACCAAGGTTTATAGCTCAGCCAGAGTTGTCTATTGAAATTTGGGAATCTATTCCTTGGTTTCCACAACACTGTAGTAGGGCCTGACGCTGCTCTTCATCATGGCACATGGAATTAAATCCAGAAATCACCTTAATCCTCTCTCTGCAACTCATTTACGACGCGCGAATGACCTAGCGGATTCCAAAGAATTTCTTGTATCCAGAAACTTGTCCACATATGAGCAGCGCATTTGAAACCATTCTTGTGTTCATCCAATCCAAGTAGATAAACATTAGCCATGATGCACTGCGCACTAAATTTCTGAGTTCTGGTCTCCTCCAGAGTCGTAATCAAAGCGTCGGTAGTTCAGGCTTCCCGATGTGAAGCTCTGTTGGTCGTTAGTTTCGAAAAGTTTCTGGCAATCAGTTCTCGCTCATGTGCTGGTTTATCTTCGTCACTAGCGACAGAATACACCAGTGAGGCATTAGATACCAGGTGGGTTGCTGCAGATGTCATGCAGGCATTCTGACACTCCCTGATCATATTCGCGTAGAGGTAGATATCGCCATGAATTTGATATTACGCGGAGCTGCTACGTGTAGCATGATTCAGGAATGCTTTCGCATAGACAAGCCCGAGAAACTATTCCACTGTTCATACAAGTACGCTCATCATACGTCCGTGGTAAACTGTGACTGTAGTGTAGAGACAGTTTGAGAAAGTAGATGGCTTTTGCCATCCAACCTTTGCATGAGGTCTGGGTCCGGATGCATGAGGTGAATCTATCAACGTCTTCACCCAACCAGATAGACAACTAAAGTAATCAGCTCTTTATATCATCTCTGGGAAAGGTGTTCTCCAGCAATCTCTGTCGAGCCCAAATTAGTACACTCTGAGTCTATCTGGACAGCCAGAGGTCCGAGTCTTTCCACCGAAACTTCACCAGCTCTGCGTAGTCGATTTCCAAAGAGTTCCAAGCTGCTTTGAGGTGGCGAAAGATTTTTGCACCAGGATCCTTTGTCTGCCCAGTGACAACTCGGCTAACGTGTTTTATATGTAACTCGTATATGTTGATGTCTACATGGGATCCAGAGAATGGCTCGACGAAGAAGAGGGCTCGATTAGGGCACAACTCCCCTCCAACGACCTGTGTTGAAGCCGTGGTATCAAAACACAATTGCCGATGACCTGGTTCATACACAATGCCAGTCTTGCAGCATTGAAGGCTTGCAGTCCACACGCTTGAACGTTTTAGGCCAGCAATGAGGCAGAGTATGAAATCTGTATGTAAGAGGAGAACGCTGCTTACGACTGGAAATTTTCGTGATTGTTTTTTTTACAAAGATAACGGAACGTATTATAAACGAGTTGTCGAGGTGGGACATACAAATATATTACTTAAACGGGCACAAGAACGCTTCGTTGTCTTAGGAGATACACTTATACCTGACGACTTAGCCTCGCTTTTCGGCGTCACTGTCAATCATGTGCCCATCGATAGTATAACTTAGGCATAGACGCTGCACGTAGCTCGCCGGACCGAACTCGTGGCGTTAGCCTGTTAAAAACCTGTCCGCATCGCCGATTTAATCATAACCGGGCGCAGCTGAGATTGGAAGTGTCAGATCATCGGCAGTCACCACCTTGACGATTTAAAGGCCAGTCATCTGCGCGACTATGTAATGCCCTTATTGACAAGTGTCTAGAAACATGGCTGCACATAACTCGTCGAAATACGGTATTGGTAAGTGTGTATATCGTAAAGAGAACGCTGGTAATAAACGATGAAGTACGCTGGCTCATATGTCGTTGGTAACGGTCTCGTACGTCGTGATATTGCAAGATGCTGAAAATTTTAGCAAGGTACTCGCTCGTATTGGCTCAGCACGTTTCCGGGGCTACGCCTGGGAGTAAGTAGTAGGCACGATATGCGATCGTGGTGTACACAGTCGACGACGTACACCAAGTTCCTTGTAAGTGTACTCGTAAGTACGAAACACGTCGAGGTAATGATCGTCTTAGCATACCCGCAAACTTATTTTCTTGCGCCATCAAAGGCACATTTTCTTTATTTCCTCCCTTGCTACGTGACGGCACGTGACGAAATATTGAAGTTGTTTGTTGTTTTTTTTGTTTTTTTAGTATTTTTTAGAGTCTAATCAACGAATTTTAAAATATATTCGGACATTTGCTTATTAAGTTTCGACGTCGACGTGACATATATGAACTGCACAGAAATATTCACCAGAGGAAGAACTAAGAATAAGACAGTGGAGCGAATACTGAAGAGTTGCAATTGGACCGTGACGTGACGTAATCGGCACGTGCCGAAATATCAGGAAGTTATTGGGTGCTTTTTTTTTGGTTTTTTTTTAAAAACGCTGCCAATGACGCATTAATAGGCGGATAGCTGTAACTTTAGAAGACACGTAAGTAAGTGCTGGTGGTCGTCCGGAAGGATCGTCAATCAAGATACGAATACATACGTTCAATTGATGCGTTGGATGGTACACGTTACACATAGGTTGCAAAGCACGACTGAGGGTCAGAGGTTAGAAATAGTGAGTTTTGGTAACGCTAGCATTACCGGATAGTCGAGTGTTTCGCACTTATAAGTAACTTACAAGTAAACGTGCCTCGACCGTGTGTCACGAATCGCATAAGGTGCCTTCGACGTGTGTGCAACGATCCCTGTAACGTGCCTACATACACGTTACTCATAGGCTCATAAATAAGTTTCGCGGTGATCGCTAATCACTTACCGACGAATCTAATCGACGTGTTCGACTTATGATAACTTACAAGTAACCGTGTGTCGACGTGTGTTCAAACGAGTGCATTAACGTGCCTACAACTTAAAGCCAGCCGTCAACGGAATCGTCGGAGGCAAACGCTGGCATACACGTTGCTAGAAATTTCAAAGCATGCTAAAATTTGAGGACAACGCAAAGTACAGACGATGACAAGGCCAAGCGTACTTACGACTGTATGGCAGGTGTCGTTGTCAGCGTGCCTTAAGTGTTCCAAAAGTCTTACCCATAACGATTCCCCGCGTTGCCAGCGTTTTAGACTAAATTTTCAAACAATCGGCATAAGTCTGGCTAAAACGTCAAAGGTTGACTGGGGCTTTAAGTTCACAGCATTTCCTTGTGCAGATCCTGTTCCGGCTGGGATCTCTGGATGCCTAGTAACTTTGATCACTGTGACCCCACTGATGTACATGCAACATCGCTCAGATGTTACTCCTTTCCTCAATGTCAGGTTTTTGCCTGATCACAAAGAGTTGGAATGTTATATGTGATTTGAGTAGATTCAGCACGTTTTACACGATCAGCCTGAGCACGCCTCAGGCACTGCTTACAGATATGTCCGTGTCTTCCACTGATTGTCCCGTACCTTTCACAACACTTGCCGCAATCATCGCTCTTTGCCTCAGACTCATCCATAATCTGTCTGCAGTGGAGACTGATACATGACATTACGTCTTTTTACATCTATATTCTATCGCTGACTTTCACATCTTGTGATTCATCATCATCTACTGTGAACTCGTTCTCATTCTCCGAAGATTCTAACTCCACTTTCAGAATTTTCGTCTACAATCGGTATCTTCTCTCATTTTTCTTTCTTTACTTGCTTCGTCTCTTTTTCTCTTGCCTTATCTCTTGCTTCTTGCCTCATATCTATCCCATGGAACATCTCATCTGCTCATTCGAAAGCTGCTGGCGCAAGTGGATAAGATCGTTTTTCCATTCTATTATTTTAGATTTCTCAGAATTTCCTCTGGATTGTTCTTTGTGATGTCCAGAGGAACTCCAACTTCTCCAGAAATTATTTTCTTTCTCCTGAAACTGTTCTTTCATACATCTATCTTTGCGCTTGCTACTTTCTCTAACTCCTTCCATTCGTGATACAGATCAGATATCTTTTTTTATCCGCCGCCGCGTGGCGGAAGGGGGTATTGTTGTCACCGCGGGCGTCGGGTGCGTCCGAGCCTGCCTCCGGTTCCTCCGTCCACGTCCTCGGTCAACATTTATAGCTGTGAGTGCGATAACTCTTAAACTGTTCGCCATATCGATCATGAATTGGTCACACAGCTACCACCTGAAAAGAAAGAACCCTATTGATTTTGGCTGGCCGGACCAAGATGGCCGACTGGGCGGCCATTGAAAAAAAATGTTTGAATAATGAAAACGCTTTATCTGATTTCAATTATTTTGGTTACTACGTTCCTCACCCCTGGGGAACTTTTTCGAGATGATGACCAAATGGTGTCTTGTTTCAAATTCACCTCCCTCATTATTCGAATATGTAGACCTTTTCATTCAATGTCGGGGTCCCCATCTCTGAGGTATATTCATTTTGTCAGTCATTTTATAGTTCATCATATCATCTTCTCGTTGCTGTAAAGTACTTTTTCCAATTTCATTCAGGCCGAAATGCATTTCCAGACTTCCGCAGTCCACTATAGTCATGACTATTGCAACATAGAATTGGTATCTTTTGCTCATGCTTACAACTGGGGGCATAACGCCACGTATGTATTCTCATCTGAAAAGTAACACCTGATACTGCCAAATACTAGTTATAGTTTCAGAAAATCCCATAAGCCAAGGCGTGGCATCCCAGCTTAATTGTAAAAATCGCCTTTTGAATGTTGGCATGTGCGTTTGAATTTGATGACAAAATTTTGGGGTTGGGGAAATCAAAATGCATATATCTCAATAAGTAGAAGGAATAATTAAACAAATGACCACTCATATTTGCTAATCAAAAAGTTTTATTTATTATAATTATTTTATGCAATTAGGTCATTCTCAGGTCACAGACGTCAAAAGGTCACCATTTTGTGGGTGCCTAAAATTCTGGATACCCATTTAAGAAATCACATAAAAACATCCAAACATGGTATATTTCAAACTATTCAAAATGAGTTATTATAGCTGAAGGAGCTTCAAAACCATAAAAAAAAACATCATGATATATATATACCAACATGAATATTATAAAGATAAAACATCACGTGATACACGCATGACATTCAACATGATAAATACACACACAATACACAACGTGATACGCATGATACTATCAACAGATACACCAGCGATAAATATATACACGTGATACACGCATGATAACCACTTATGAATAACAACATATACACATGATACCACGCATGATATTAATGATACACACGACGATGATACACACATCTAGTTCCATGATAACACATATACACACGCCTGATACCAGCGCATGATAATTATATGATAATCACATGCTACCACACACATGATACACATGCTATTACATAGTACATGCAAGTGATATCCCAACATGATACACATGTGAATATCAACGTTATGGTTACATGATACACATGCGATAACACAGCATGATACACACGCATGATACACGCCCATGGTAGATCACGTGATACACGGGATACACGCGATATATCTAAATGATACACAAATTACATGATACACACAATGCTATTACATGGTACATCACAGTGTACACACTATGATACATCAGCTGATAACACTGACACACCTGATACACACACCTGATACACACAGATACACACATGACGCATACCACAACGCAGTTACTTGTTAGACTGACACACAGTGATACACGCATGGCAACACACATGATACACCGCAAGATTACAGTGCATGACACCCACTTATACACACATGTTATTATATGATACACATAACTGCACACGCATGGTCACACCGTGCTACACGTATGATACCGCGCATGAGCACACACATGATAACACATGATATATAACACACGCTTGTTATGATGGATACATACGTGTACACGCATGGCACACAGCATGGTACACGCATGAACACACATGTAATTATATGATACCATACTACAACACGACACATACATACACGCAGTGAAACAGCACTGCTACACCGTAGGATAGCGCATGCCACACGATGATACGCACATGATACATACAAAAGTGCGCTAATATGCTACACACGTGACACAGCATGGCACACATGATACACGCGATGATACATGCCGTAAAAAACACACGTCATGATACACACATGTTATTATATGTAACACATACGACACACACATGCTACACGCGTGATACACACTGCTACACTATGATACGTCATGCCACACATGAACAACAATGATATATACTACACACGCTTATGTTATATATAGACACACACGTATACATGCAGTACACACGTGAACATCGCATGATACAACACATGTGTTATAGATATGGACATACTACACACATGATACACGACGTGAGTACACGCATGATACAGATGCATGACACATACACATAGAAAGGCATCGCATGCTACACACGTGACACACGCATGCTACACACGATGATCACACACGCATGGTACACACATGATACACGCATGATACACACATGTTGGTATAATGATACAACACTCCACCATGATACACGCGTGATATCATGCATGTACACACATGATACACACATGATATACACACGTTATGTTATATGATACACCTGGCGATACACGCATGATACACATCGTGACTTACCACACACACTTTTGTCATGAAGACCCTACAATCCCGGCCAAGAATTGAGGTGAGTCACCTGAGGATTCTCGAATGATACAATTTATGAAGCAGCACAGCGCATGCATGCGGAGGTGGCACAGGGACCGACCACAGCAGTCAGACCCTGGACCACACTGAAAAGTCACACTACAAAACTCATATATAAAATCTATTCCTAGGTGAGAAAGCAAAGCAAAGCAAAAGCAAGAACAAATGGGCAAGTGGGCTTTTCCCCCCTCCCTACACTCTGGGGAAGTTTGGCAAGCAACATCTTTCTCACGGTTTGGGTCGGTTCAGGCTTCGAGAGAGTGCTGGCACATATTCATAAAACAGCAGCAAACCTGTAGTAGTTTCTCTCACTGGAATTAATAAACAGCCTACCCAGACTGCTCAGACAAGGACATCAGCTGGCTTGCTTGTAATACATTTTAAGCAAAGACAAAAGGCTTGGAACACAATTTGAAGCAGCCAGGACAATGGTTTGAATCCAGACACCTGATTAATGCAATTGCCAATGTTTAAATGAGTCAAATGTTTAAATAGGACCATATGTGGCCAATCAATAGTCGCACCTGACATTCATACTGACATTTCCCCCTTGGCACATTTGGCCATATTTAAAGCAAATGACACAATCAAAGACTCTTGATAAAGAAAACACTCACTGACAGCCATTCGACTTAAAGCCTAAAAATTAAATTTATGAACCCAAATAATCATATACCCATGATCACCTACCCTGTTCTCTGAGGAGAAAAGATATTCATTACACAAGTTCAATTTAACAATGGCAGCGATGCTCATAATAACGACCATTTCAATAGTGTCCCAGGCGAGCGTGTGCGTTTCCATTTAAATAGCGCACTCAACGGGAAACACAGTTGAGCACTCTGTTGAGCTGAAGAGAAGGTAGATCTTGGCAGGCAAGAGCTTGGGTTGACGCCGGTGTGAAGGTGATGAAACGGACAGAGAGGTGACCCAGAGTTCCAGCCGAGTTTGGGCCCTTGTAGCAGCTGTTTTTTGCAACAGTATATTCACCAAGCCAGTAGTGCACGGTTGGATGCAGTCACGACGGCTGCACGAGCCCCCACCACATGTTGCAGAGAGACTCGAGTGTATAGACTCAGGCTTCGTTGTGCATTGAAGCAGCCACGGTAGGTCACGATGTATGCGCAGAGCAGCAATCCCGGTTTATCCTCCACGCTTGCTTGGCGCGCTGGCATAACAAAAACGGCGACGCTAGGTCTTGCCCAACCTTCTCCTCAGTGGGTTTTTTTTTTCTTTTCTTTTTTCCCACATTGCTCATCTTATCTCCCCAGGAAGGGGGTAGTTTCATGATCACGTGTTGATATGCCCAATCACGCCAATCGTTTCCCCACATCGTCAATCTGTTCGGTTTAAGTTCTTCCAAGAGCTCCACTAGACGAAATCGTACATTGCATAGTTCAACTGCTCTCAACACTCCGAACAAACAGCATCAATATAAACACCAATCCAATAAATGTCATGGCTCATGTATTTCAAATAAGACTAACAAAGGTTTTAAATAGAAGCATTAACTTGCATTATAGAGAAGCATTTAACTTGCATATAATGTTTTCGCACGAAACGACATGCTAAAAGATACAGAAATCTCAGTTTGTACGTACACTCAAACATTAATCTCATTTGCTATTTTCCATGTAAAAGCAACATCTTTATCAAGAACAAATGGCAAGTGGGCTTTTCCCCCCTCCCTACACCCTATGGAGAGTTTGGCAAGCCAACATCTTTCTCACGGTTTGGGCTGGTCGGGCTGTCGAGAGAGTGCTGGCACAATATTCATAAACAGCAGCAAACCTTTGGTAGTTTTCCAGCTTTGTAGTTTCTCTGCACTGGAATTCATAAACAGCCTACCAGACTGGCTCGGACAAGGACATGCGGGCTTTGCTTGTAATACATTTAACACATTTTAAAGAAAAAGACAAAAGGCTTGGACACAATTTGAAGCAGCCAGGAAATGGTTTGAATCCAGACACCTGATTAAATGCAATGTCCAAATGTTTAATGAGTCAAATGTTTAAATTATGGACCAGTATGTGGCAATCAATAGTCGCACCTGACATCTCACATACCTGACAATATTGTATGATACACACATGATTGAGATCGTGACGAGATATGGAGGCGACCAAGGGTTGCTATCAGGAAAGGCATCTGTCGATGAAAACATGTGCCAAATAATGACTATCGATCAACGGAGATCCTTAGCTCGAGCGACCCCCTTAAGGAGCAGCCGAAAGAAGAAGAAGACAGACACGAATGATATTGTAGATTGATACACATGATTGCATGATGAATAGTAGTATAGATAAGCTAGTATATGATAGTACATGAACATACAGGATATAAAAGTGAATGATTATATAGTGATAATACGATTATACATGATGACATGCCCCGGTAAGAATAGGTACGTACCAATATCCCTGTGTCGTAAAGGCTGACCAGGGTTGCAATCAGGAAAAGGGCACCAAGGCGTAAAACTGTGCAAGATCATTATGCGGATCAGAAAACGGATTCCATACGGATTCGGCGAGCCGGGTTACCAACGACCGCACCGGTACTGTATGTCAGCAGGGGACCGAGGTGGAGAATTGTTTACGCTGCGAAGAGGAGAAGGATACGGGAGGCGTGTCCAGAGCAGTAGGAGAGGAGAAAGGAGAAGTGTGAGGTGAGAGTGGAACTTTGAAGTGGGACTATGACGTGGCAAAGTAGCGTAGAGTGTGGCATGAACTAGGTCGAGGAGAGAGCAGAGAGTTGGCTGATATGATGGAGAGAAGAAGGTAGACATACTGTGTGTACAAGAGACCAAGTGGATGGGAGCAAGGCTAGGAGCATTGGAGGTGGTTTCAACTGTTCTACATGTTGTGATGGAAGAGAGAAAATGGTGTCGGGGGTAATCCCTGAAGGAGATTATGTCAAAGAGGGTATTGGAGAGTGAGGGGAGAGTGTCGGACCGAGTGATTCGTGTGAAGTTGGAAATTGAGGGTGATGATGAATGTCATCAGTATAGTGCCCGCAAGTGGGGTGTGAGATGAAGTATAAAAAGAAAGATTGTGAGTTTAGATGAATGGTGGAAGAGTGTAATCCAAGGAAGAAAGTGCGGTCATTCCGGCCAACTCACACCTAAATTTCAAACCCCCCAGGTCACCTCCTCAGATTTGTGCTGAAAAATTCTTAAATGTTAGATCTAATGGCTCCTAACCCACCATGCAAAAAGGATTAACTTTCAATTCCTCATAGTTAAAAAAATATCTGTCTCTAGAGACCTTTGAATTTTGCCCTAAAAAATGCCAAATAAGTGAAAAACGCATTTTTTTTCAACTTTCAGGGCTTATAATTATAATGGACTCCTCTAGAAAGTTAATATTGCAAATATTTACTAATTGGCATCCAAAATTTTCAATTATGATCTCGATACGC
>JAXMNL010000036.1:71115-84675 GCA_035128595.1 Eptatretus atami | reverse complement strand
TCTAGTCCGGTTTCTGTATAGTAAAAGCAACGTTTCCTGACAGTAGGAAATGCAGCACTAAGATCTCTAACGTCCTTAGAATTTCTGTCTCGCAAAGTCGAGATCGATTTTCTTGGGACCGAAGACCCCCTGCTCACCATTCCAATCTATCCTACACCTGCCTCCTTCGCATGGACCTTGTGAAGGTCACAGATAGTTCCCAGCTGGGAACTTGCTGGCACTTTTTAATGTCGAAGTTGGTGCATGGCGCAAGTGATACCGGGGAAAGCTCTCGAGTAAAACGTTGCACCGTAGAAAACTCGCTGGTGCCAAAGTTCAAAATTTCGTCCGTTTATGTACGTTCAGCTTGGCATCTGCGCTTGCTTATCAAAATAAACTTAGGTTCGGCAACAAGATTATGAGCATTAGTGACAAACATCTGCTCTAGACAAACGAAACATTTAAAATGATATTGGGACACCATAATATAATATAGTAGTAAAATAATAATATAATTATAAAAACAAATATACATAATATACCTATATAAACAAAACTATCTATATAAATCCATATATCACCACAAGATAAATAAAAACAAACATAACAACATTACAATGAGAAATACACATGAATATAATTATCATAAATATAAATATATACGGGTCCCCCGTGCGGCGTGCGGACAGCCCGCTTTAACTGACGGCCGCGCGCCCCACCAACGTACTCAATCCAGTCTAAGCTCCGACAACCGAAACCACAAGGGTTAACCCCACGAGATCACCAACGTCGTCACCCTACGGTATCGCCAATTGTATTTCCTAATATCCGCGCAGACAAATGTCGGGGATACACCTCAACGGAGCCACGAAACAGCGCTTAAGCACGCTGCATGGATGCCAAGGGATTACCCAGCCCGCGGACCAAGCCCCGTCGGATCCGATTACTTTATCAGCTATTAAAAGCCAGCTATTATTCCGAACACAATTATGGCAGTTCAATGGTGGAAGGAAAGGACGCAAAGAGCAGGTGAACATTCAAACACTAACATTTATTTCCACTCGTAAGCACGTATGCAATCAATGAATGCAACGAATGGGGGTAGGGACAAGACACACAAGAGAGAGATTGGTGATATCGCTACTCGGATCAAGAACATGCATTGAGGATAATGCTAAGGTGAACAACTTCGTGTTTCTCTTGATGGAAACATTTTATCAGCGAGATAGATTGGAAATTAATTGGGAAAAAAAATGATAAATGCTGAAGCATACAAGTCTTAACCAAAAGTGTGGTGATAGTAATGGAAATAAAGGAACCTATTTTGGATATGAAGCAATTAAAAGTTTGTATACAATCAAATATGCGTTTGACTGAGTGCTCAAAAGGAAACTACATAAATGTCTAATTCGAGTGGATATTCTATACATTGCAAGAAGAGAGTGAAGAAGTTACATGCAATATTGTTTGCTTTTGGAAGAACACCAATTACAGCACCTTATACAGATAATGGTGTATATGATTAGTCTCACATAATTTTTGTAAAATAATGAGTGGCAAAGTACCAACTGGGGTATATGTTAATCAATCAATCTTCATAAACTATCATCTTGTGTTCAAAAATCAAAAGCCCTTGATGATTAACGTTAATACAATTAGAGAAAAAGGAGGCAGTAATAATTGATGTTTTTGCTCACAAGAGAACAGATTAAAATCTTGAACATACTGGCTCACCTTAAAATTAAAATGTCAAAACGCAATGTTGAAAAATATTCAATGAGACAGTGGAGGATTTCCTCCATTTCTAATTCCTTGTTTGCTGGTTTAAGTTGCGGTTTGGAGCAATGATGGGCTGGTATTCCACAGCGGTGAAAGCTTCCCAACGAAAGGAAAGGTCACTCCCGGGCTAAAAAGAATTGAAAGACATAACAAAGAGTTGGAGAAACAAATTAGTGGAAGTGGTGTAATTGTAGATTTTTGCTGAAAAACTTGAAAGTCTGCCTGATAAAGCGAGATTCGTTAGTTGGAGATATGCTTTCTTCTATCGCACAAGAGTGCAAATTAACCAAAAGAGTAATGGATTATATCTTTATAATAAATAAATGAGCAATTGATGAGTTGGTTTAAAGAATTTGGAAAGAAACTACAACATCAAATTACAACTTGTCAAAATATTGTAAAGAAATAAATTAATCATAATGTGGTTATTTTAATGAGAGATGATTAAAAACGTGCTAAACATACAAAGAAATATTATTATGACTAGAAGATAATAATGGGATAAGGTTCTCATTGGGTTTGTTTTTTAATAGTCAAGACAATATTATTTTTTTTTTGATAGTTTTTTTTTTTTTTGGGTCTTCCCCCACCCACCTGTTGAAGTCATAAATTCTTACAGAATTTGTGTTTATCAAACATTTCAAGTCCAATAATTAAATTCCAAAGTGTCTGTGGTCAATTTTGTCTATACTGTGTTATTTCAACTCAACAAAAATAAAAAATGTTTATGCATTATTTTTCATCTAATATAAATGATTATGTTGGGTAAAATCGGTTCTATCTTTGGTGTATCCCAAGAATCTGGATATTGAATATCAAATTATTACACAAAGGCACAGGCTGAACGACAGAAATATAGTATAACAAAAAATATTAATATGAAAAATGCTTATTAAATAATAAATATCCAAGCGCGACTGGACGCGATGACTTGGATGAGATTAAGCGATTTCCTCACAATATATATCCTTAATAACTGGCCGTGTGTTCCAAAGATACAGAAGTGTTGATTTTATCTCCAGTTCATTACAGAATCTAGTTTCCAATTAAAATATTTTTTTATAAAGAAGGGCGTTATCGTTTATATGAGAATAGAACATGGGGTATGATATGAATGATCTAGGGCAGTGGTTGTTAACGGGGGTACGAGTCATTCAGAGGGGCTACGATATATGGTGTCAAATTCAATACTGGCATAGTGATTCATGTATTTCAATATCAATTATTATATTTCATTATTTTCATAAGTCTTTTAGACAGGGGGTAACGGGGAAAACTATTATGAAAGCTCAGGGTACGCACATAAGGTTAAGAACCACTGATCTAGGGTTTAATTGTCATTGTAAAAATTGACCTAGAAGACCTTTGACAATTCATATCAGTCTTCGTAAGGAAGAATATTGTCCACTTGTGTTGAGATGAGTTTTGTGGATAGCATGATTCGTCACAACAAATAAATAATTTAATAAGGGTAAATATTAATAATGGTTTTGCCTAGTTTTATATCATGAAAACCAGAAAAAACAGGATTATATAAATAAGTAGAAATACAAATGATTTACTATGGGGAGGGTTTCGGTGTCATAATATTATTCTGTCATATATTTCCTAATAAGCATAAATGACAGCAAGAAGGCTTCAAGAAAATTAATCATTTCTGTGTCCAACATACTTCAAGAAAAGGGTATTAGGTATTTTAATAAATATGTTCTACACATAAGAATGATGTATTTTCAATCAAAGATTGAACTTTATACTGATGTTGTTAAAACGCAACTTGAGATTTAATTAAAAATGTAAATAATGAAAAAATTATATAGTTAAGAAAACTAAGGTCGCTTAGAAATTCAGAAGAAAATTTTATTGGCTTCCTGTTGTAAAAAAAAAATATTTTGGATAGAGAATAACAAGAAATCCTGATGATATATGTATGATATTCTAATGGGGTGTAAGTGATTCAGGATGTAAGGGACGAGGAAGGAGTTGAAGAAACTGAGATAAAAGAAGAGAGAGAACGGAGGAAAGAAGAGAAGAGAGAGAAAGAGGAAAGAGAGAAGGAGGAAAGGAGAGAGGAGAGAAGAGAGAGAGGAGGAAAGGGAGAAGAGAGAGAGAAGGAGGAAGAGAGAAGAGAGAGAAGGAGAAAGGGAGAAGAGAGAGAGGAAGGAAAGGGAGAAGAGATAGAAGAGAGAGAGAGGGAGGAAAGAGAAGAAAGGAGAGAATAAATAAATATAAAAAATATGGAAACCAGTGAGATTAAAAAGATGGTGTATTACAGAAAATAAATAAATCTCACGTACGAGAAGTGAAAACAAGAATTGACAAGTCTATTAGAAATATTTTCGACAAGATATTGACATCGTTTTTCCCGGGAAAAATATTGGACGTTTAATTAAAGTTTTTTCATTTTTTTCTTAATAAATGGAGGAGAGAGTGAAAGAAATTTCTGGGAATTTCTTATGTTTTAAATTAGATTTCAAATGTGAATATTGGAAACTAAAAAGGTTTTTGCACTCTGTTCGGAATTTTTCTCATACAATCAATGAGTTATTGTGGTCAAATGTAAAAAGGAAACTAACCTAAAAATCTCATATTTTTAAAAGTAAAAATAATAGGGTTTTATACAAAAGGTACATGGTTTGGTGTGTGGTTAAAAAAGAGTCAAATTTATCTCCAAACACAAACGTGAGGAAGATATACAAAGTTTTTATCAGAGAAGTAAATTTACAACTACTGGAATACCAGGGGAATTACATCTACGGCAGGGTATTCTTTCTGGTGATCCAGAAAACTTGGATAGATTAGATGAGGCAGACAATCCTAAACCATGGCGTAAACCCATCAATAAGGGTTGATGAAGTGTGCATGAGGCACGATTTGATTATGGAATACCACAACTTTGGAAGAAAGCATGAAGCTGATAGAGAAATGTTGTATAATTTGTCTCTGATACATCAACCTTGAGGAAAAGTTGATAGGTTCATCTGTCGAAGAAGATGATCAGTATAAATTGAAACTTGGGCTTGGAAATTCAAAAAAACTTATAGGCTCTAATGAAGTGTCATTAGACTGAAGAACATTAGCGATGAATTACATATTCAAAAGTTTCATAGAAGGAGAGGTTTATTCCAAGAAGGTTGATTATATCTGGTCCGCTGATTTGATTTGAACTCAATAATGATAAGGGTACAGTATGCTTTAACGCGTTAATTGATTTGAGGAGTAGATATGCGTGGGTTGGTCCCTTTTAAAAAAACAAAACAGGTAACTCTTATGTTAGCCTTTCAACAGATATTTAATAAAAGTAAATAGAACCTAAAGATTGTGGACTGATGAGGGTAGAGAGTTTAATAACAAGACATTTATGAATTTTCCTAAAAATAACAACATTACATATAATACAGTAAACCTTTAATGAAGGAAAGCCGTTGTTATTGCAGCGCTTTAATCGGCACTTTAAAAGAGCGGTGGAGACTATAAAACAATTTCGCACAACTCGGTTCTCACAATGGTCATCTTATTCAGGATATTGTAGATAAGGTATAATGAACACGATTCACACTTCAACGAATACGAAACATCAGAAACTTTACAAAATTTCAGAATATGAAAAAGCGATTAATGTCAGAAAAACCTAAGTTCAACGTTGGTGATATCATAAGAATATATAGGTGGAAAATCTCATTTTGAAAAAGGTTATACAAGCGATGGACAATTAACTTTTTAAAATTGTTTATGTAATAGATACAGTTCTGGACTTATAAGGTATATGATTTTAGAAGGAAGAGATTTTTAGGTTCATTTTATTCACAGGAATTAACAAAAGACAAATAATCAGATAATACTCATCGTCAATGCAGCTAAGTGTTGAGCCAAATTGTTTCAGAAGTGGTGAAAAAAATCATTTTTTTCACAATGTACAGTGAAGTTGTTGCAGCAATTAAAAAATCCAAGATTCACATGAACATTTTTGCAAAAATAAAGTTATAAATTTGGAATTGGTCATGCTAAAAAATGTCATCATGTTTCAAAATAGGGTAGCGATTTTTTGATTTGGTCAGGCTGACATGTAATTTTTTTTCAGCTCAAACAACAGAAAGTCAGCTCTAATGATTGGTCGCAGGACACAAAAACATTGTAGTTTCGGGGTTTTTTATAGCTTACAAGTACCATTGTTTCATAATGCTGATGTGAACCAATTGTTTAAAAGTTGCAAAGTTTTTTTTGCAAGGTTTCGAGATGAAAAATAAAGGGCTTGGATCAATCAACATGAATTAAAAAAGCATTTAATAGGAGCAATATATAAGTTTCATTGAATGTTCAGACTCTAATACGAAAACTTCGAATATCATTAGATACACTAACAAAACAAAACAAACTGATAATCATTGGCAAAATATCACAATGCATGAAGTTTAAGATTCTCTAGATGCCGTCATGGAAAACGTGATTGTACGGAAAATAATCTCATTTTGTCTTTCTGGACTAACTATATTAAAATGGATCACCTAAATTGACATAACTCATCTATTTTAATGCGATTGCAGCTACACGATGTTTATACAAGCGTTCTAATTTCACTTTCATTATTAGAATTCCATTTCCATTTTCAACTTTCCACTTGTTTCGCAAAAACCCAGTCATCTATAGGGTACTCTGATGGAATTTTTACAAATTGATAGTGAAGTGATAATGAAAGTGAGTCTAGATGACAATTGATGATCTAATGTAGTGGAAAGCTGATATTAATTAACATTGGACAGTGTCCAAAGGTCATGGAAAACTCGAGTTCAGGAAGGCTAAAAATATCTCATGTCCTGCGGGGATATTTTCGTGTTAGTTATCTTTAACCACGTATCGTTTCGGACTCCAGTAGCTTGAGGTCACCCAAACAATCGGTAGATAGGCATCTACTATACCCGTGGCGGTATTCGGAATCATCCAGCGTAGTAGGTGTTTGAGGATCGAATGAGCTCGAGGTAGTGGCCCTGATGCCACACTTTTTTTTCCAAACCCCCGCCAAAAGAAAGACCGAAATTTTTTTCCCCCCAAAAAATAACTATCCTTTATTGGCGTCTCGGTATCAATGAGGGGGTTCCACTAATCTCCATAAAGAAGTAAATGGGGCTGAGTTCTCGCGCAGCTCTGATACCGCTATGGTACCTCGGAAGGAATAGTTCAGTAAATCGGTTGGCATTGCTGGCACTCATCGATGACTGTCATTCGAAGGGTCAAAAACCCAAAATTGTCCAGAAATGATAACCTGAATAAAATAGCATCAATGCTATCAGTAAGCTTAGTAATATAAAGCAAAGCAATTTATTTATGGAAAATAACATGAAATTACAACAGAAAAATCACCTTTCTGAAAAATGTGACGGACCTGTGAGAAAATTTTATGCGGCATATTTTTCACTAAAGGGAATAAGGGAATGATACTTGAATCAGATTAATCACACATTGTATTTGAGTAATATAACCAACAACAATTTAATTGCCATGTTATTAGTTCTACCAGGGGTCTCCGACTGCGGCCTGTGGCCACATGCGATTTATGCGGATTTATGCGGCTCGTGGTGCCACTATTATAGTTTAGCATTACAATGCGGCCCGCAATACTGCCAATTTGTCAGGGTCAATGATCATAAGCGTTCTGTAATTTTTATTATGATTTTGAATTCATATTAGAAACACGTGTTTTTAACACGATTATTCCTTATCATATTCGTTGGCAAGAAAAATATATTCAGGCACTAATTTTTGTTTAAATTTTCCGCATATTAATTATATATTTTTTTTTTTTCCGGAATTTAGCGTCCTTTTTGGGGTGCGGCCCTCCGCCCCTCACCACTTTGGTTTTGTGCCCTCCGCCCAAAAAGGTTGGAGACCCTGGTCTAAACTAATTGACTGCAATGCAAAAATGTGACGGAACCGGTGGAGATTTTTCACTGGCCAAACCCAATTTGCTAGCCGAGTCCATAAATCAGTTTCCCTAATCCTGATGGTATCCTTAGCATGAAGTTACTATTAACTCGAAGAAACTTTCAAGCATATCATTAGAAAAAATACATTTATTTTCTATCGATTGGACTCAAGGGAATTCATGAAGGCACCAATGAAGAGCCTTCTATTGTGAAAATGGTCAATTTCGACTGTTTTCTTCAGTTCACATAGATAGACCTTTTCGAGCTGATTCCAATTCTATTTTCAAATAATATTGGGGTTTTGTTCATTACTGGGAAACCAAGACAGCATAACATTGAAATAATTATGTCAGCCCTAACAAGAAATATCATTAATTTACAAATGTGAAAATAAAAAACTAGGGCCCTTATTGATCAACTTCATTACAAATTTCCCCAGAGTGAGCACATGAAGGACTCAATAAGACCAGGAAGACATACATTTTTTTTAATTTTTCAAATGCTTCGTTTAGAAAGAAATATCTCCTCCAAAATTTTGTTTTTGTAAACTATTTTGGCACACTGATTACTTTCTACAATGAGGGTTCCCTGAAACACCGTGGCTCAAACTTTCCCTGCGTTGGGGCCTCATGGGAGAAATAGGTTGGCAGGCTTCACTCCCCTCTAATATACACCTTTATGGATACTCGAGGACAAGTCCGAGGGTATTAACAGGTGTATCTGCCGAGGGTTAAATTAAAATATATATATATATATATAGATGTGGTGTAAGAGGGACGTTCTTTAGATCTGGAACCCCAAAATCAGAATCCTCACTTCATAGTCAAGCTTACTTTTTGTTTTGGTTGGTGTGTGTGTAATATAACAGGGGGCACTAATCAACCCCAACCCGAACCCAACCCAACCAAGCCACCCTAACCCTCACATTCAAATCACAACCCCAACGCAAACCACTAACCCTCACATTCAAAATCTCAACCCCAACGCAAACCCACCCTAACCCTCACATTCAAATCTCAAACACCCAACCCAACCCTCGCCAACACAATATCTTTTTTTAATATGTATTTCAAAATATATATTTTTTATGTTTTTTTTTCTCCTCTTCCAATCTGTCTTTTAAGGCTTTAGGTTTTGAATGAAGTAGAAAGGGGGAGTAAGAACTTCTGCATCTTCTTCCCAGAACTAACAATATATTTTTTTTATGTTTTTTATCCCCGCCTCGTGCGAAAGGGATATTGGTTGTGTCACCCGGGTCGTCGTCGTCGCGTAGGCTTGTCCGTCCGGCTGGCTGGGCGTCAAATTTATAGCTGTGAGTGTATAACTCATAAACTGTTCGCCATAATCGATTTGAAAGTTTGAGTCACAAATGTACACTAAAAGAAAAGAACGCTGTTTGATTTTGGGCGTGGCTGGATCAAGATGGCCGCCTGGGGCGGCATCTTGAAAAAATGTTTTTTTGTTAATAATGGAAAACCGCTTATCTGATTTCACCTTATTTGTTACTACGTTCTCACCTCTGGGGAACTTTTTCGAGACTGTATGAACCAATGGTGTCTTGTTTCCAATTCACCTCCTCATTATCTGAATACTGTTATGACTTTTCATTCAACTGGGGGGGATTCCCCATCTCTGATGGTATATTTTTCTCTCTGCCAATTCTGTCCTTTTTAAGCTTCTCAGGTTTGATGAAGTAGAAAGGGGAGTGAAGAACCTTCTGCATCTTCTTCCAGAACTAACAATATATAATATATAATTTTTTCTCTGCTTCTTCAATTCCTGTCTTTTTAAGGCTTTCAGGTTTTGATGAGTAGAAGGGGGAGTAAGAACTTTCCTTCACTTTCTTCACACTTTCTGATATTGCTCTATCACACAAGCACCATCCAAAAGAACGCACACGGATAGGTTGAAGATCCCAAGAGTCTTCTTGGTGGAAACCACATTTCAGTCTCAAAATACCCCAACTTTCAAGTCTCAAGGTAATAACCACATTCCTGTTGAGTTTCCCAAGATATGTATCACATTGTGAGTTATCAAGCCAGAAAACCCACATTCAAGTCTCCAAAAAATATAAACTTCTAATCCAAGACTCCAAGGTAGACAGCAATTTCCAGAAATATTGTTGGGTTTCTGTGATAGATCTCACATAATATACTGTGGATCATCAAGAAAACTTACATTTTTCCATTTTTTCATGGGTTCGGTGATAGATCTCACATAGTACAAACTGTGGATCAATTAAGGAAAACTCAAATTTTTTCGCAATTTTTATGGGTTTCGGTGATTGATGCTCACATAGTATATACTGTAGATCATCAAGGAAATCTCATTTTTCAAAATTTCTGAATTTGGTGAGTCTTCTTGTAACACTTGTATTCTGGCTATATGTGATATATATATTATATATAAACATATATATATATATATATATATATATATATATATATCATGATATAACACATATGATATATACAAATATGATATATACACATTATGATATATACACATAGATGTATATACATATGTATATATAATATATAATTTACATATATATGTATACCATGATATTAACTCACATGATATATATACACATGATATATATAACACATGAAATATATATACATCATGATTGATATACAGGGTGTCCCCAAAAAAAATACAACTTTTCATCTGCAGAGGATGGTCATAACATATATTTCTTTAAGATATATGGCTGGATAAGAAAGCTGAAAGGTTGACTTTTATTGTACCAATGTCAAAATTGCCACCAAAAATTTAAATTTGGTATAAATCGCGTCGTTTTCTTTTAGACCAATGTTCGACGTAGGCTCCACGTGTCGATTTCACTGCTGCAAACGGCGTTTGTCAATGTTCTCCATCCTTTGGGAAACGTTTCCTGAGGATTGTTTGGATTTCTCGGTGGATGTTTTCCTTCTGCTGATCAAGAGTCCTGAGGCCAAGGGTTTCCATAGTCTGTCTTGAGATCCCCCAAAGA
Organism: Eptatretus atami; assembly: GCA_035128595.1. NCBI lineage: Eukaryota > Metazoa > Chordata > Myxini > Myxiniformes > Myxinidae > Eptatretus > Eptatretus atami. Next base: position 74,001 of record JAXMNL010000036.1, on the reverse strand, counting down.
ACAAGTCTGGAGAGTAAGGTCAGGGGAATACGGTGGCCATCCCGTCTTTCGTAGAGGAGATAAAGGGCCTCAAAATGTTTGGTTGAGAAAACGCTGTTTCCCTGGCTGTATGGGGGCGGTGCCATCCCGCTGGATACACTGGGCGCTCTCATCTGGATCAGGTTGTTTCTTCCTACGGCTGAAGTAACATAGCTCAGGCAGATAGAATTCCCTGAATCATTTCGGTGATAGTTTTCTCTGGTTTACGGGTGCATCAATACCCTGGTCATCTTCAAAGAAGTATGGACAATTATCCCATAACAACCAACCGCCACGCACTGGTGACTTTTGAGAACAGATCGAGCACCAGTTAGTTGAATGCATCTACCAGGATTTCCAGTTCCCCAGCACCGAAAGTTTTGCTTGTTTACCTCTGGACAGTGAGCCATGCATTCGTCGTCGTGGTTGTTTGAGGATCTGTATCTTCTCCAACTTTCTGAGAAAATTCAAATCAGTCGTTTTGCGTTTCTGTTGATCGTAAGCCCGTTTTCGCTTGACTTTTGTATGGAAAGGCATTGAATGTCTTGGCGAAGGATACTCTGAACGGTGCTCTATGAATGTTTGTCTCGGCAAAAGTCGCGAGATCGATTTTTTTTGTGACTCTAAGACCGCTGTCTCACCATTTCCAATTTTCTTCACTACACCTGTCTCTTCGCACTGTGACCTTTGTGAAGGTCACAGATGTTCCCAAGCTGGAAACTTGCATGGTCACTTTTATAATGTCCGAAGTTTGGTGCATGGCGCAAGTGATACCGGGAAATGCTCTCGAGTAAAACGTTGCACCGTAATGCAAACTTTCGCTGGTGCAAAGTTCAACATTTTTCGTCGTTGTATGTACGGTCCAGCTTGGCATCTGGCGCTTGCTTATCAAAATAAACTTGGTTCTGGCAACAAGAATTATGAAGCATTAGTGACAAAACTGCCTTAGGACAAACGAACATTTAAAATTGTATATTTTTGGGACACCCTATATATATATATATATATCATATATATAATATATATATATATACACATTATATATATATCTAATATACAATATATATATATATATATATATATAATATATATATATATTACACTGATACATATATACACATGAGATATATATATATGTATATATATATATGTATACTACAGTATCCCCCGTTTCTCACGGGGGTTCGTTTCCAAAAACCTCCCCGGCGCTAAAGTGAAAACCGCGATGAATGACGCCTCCGCCAAAAAATCGATTCGCTCTGGTCTGGTCGGTTGGCAGTGATTGGGTTTGAGGTGCCGAGATCGACTGGTCTGGTCTGGTCGGTTTGGCCGGGAGTGAGTGGGTTTGAGGTGCCGGAGATCGACTGTGGTGCCTGGTCGGTTTGGCAGTGATTGGGTTTGAGGTGCCGGAGATCGACTGGTCTGGTTGGTCGGTTTCGGCAGTGATTGGGTTTGAAGGTGGCGGAGATCGACTGGTCTGGTCGGTTTGGCAGTGGTGGGTTTTTAGGTGGCCGGAGATCGACTGGTCTGGTCTGGTCGCGTCATTATGGCAAGTGAGTGGGTTGAGGGGGAGATCGACGGGTCCTGGTCCTGTCGGTTGGCAGTGATTGGGTTTGGGTGCCGGAGATCGCACTAGTCTGGTCTGGTCGGTTTTCGAGGTGTCTGGTAATGAGCAATGCTCGTCCAACGGGGCAAACCTTTTTTCCTTCCCGAAGCATATATCGACGCACCTTTACCATAACCTTCTCCTGGAGCGTCCAGGACGCCTCCTCTGGCGCTTCGGTCCTTTGCCAGAACCTTCGAAGGTGGGCAGGGCGTTTGGCGCGCCATCGTGGGGCTTGGAGAAAAAACGTAGAAATATCGAATCTCCACAGCGAAACTTTGGTCTCGTGCGTTGTGTGAGACGGTCGACAAACCCCCCACGCATTATAATTTATTGCTTAAATAAATTTATATTTTATTACTTATTACCGTGGCGATGTATCGGGAATCCGCAGAAAAAATTAGTTACGTTAACAAGGGAAACCCCGCGATGAACCGGGGGCGCGATAGGTGACCGCGATGAAGCGGGGTTTGCTGGTATAATATATATATATATATATATATATATATATATATGTATATTATATATATATATTATACATATATATATATGTTTGTGTTTCTCCGCGTGTCGGCGTGCGGACGACCGCTTTTAACTGATCGCGGCGTGCTCGCCCACCGACGTAAGCATCCAGTCGGAGTCTTTTCCGGATCAAACGCCGAAATCCAGCTACGTGTGTTTTTAACCACACCGTAGATCAGCCAACTTTTCTGTCCAAGCGCATAGCAGGTTGATCGCAGCGAATTTGTCCGATGTACTAATTATTCGCGGCAGACAGAAATGTCGGGGATTTTACCCTCAACGAGCCTGCTACGAAACGAGCCACTTTTAAGCACTCGTTCCGTTTGCGAATTGCCGAGCGGATTATTCCCCAGCCGTGGATCCGATTACTTTATCGGCTCTTAAAAAGCAGCTATTATTCCGAACACAATTATATGGCAGTTCAATGTTGGAAGGCAAGGACCAACGAGCAGGTGAAACATTCAAACAAAAATTTATTTCAACTTTGTAAGCACGTATGCATCATGAATCAACGAATGGGGGTAGGGAAAGACACGAGCAAACCAAAAGACTTACGCCGTTTGTCTATTATTTTACATACTCACTTAACCACAAATTCTACTTATCGGAACAAGGCCGCCACAACTCTCATGCAAGAAAAACCCACGGAAAGGAAAGGGCAGAACTGGGAACCCGTAAGGCCTTTAATGTCGCGGAGCTGTGAGACCGCAAGAGCTCGAGAGGCCATGCTGATTACCTGCCAC
>JAXMNL010000036.1:22753-35112 GCA_035128595.1 Eptatretus atami | reverse complement strand
TATGAGAGCTAAGCCACAGAATGTTACAACAAGGGGGCAGGAGATGAGAATGGCCGGAGAGGAAGGCAAAAACAGGGAACAGAGACATGGAGATCTGTTGGAAGGAGAGGATGGGGGTACACGGCGGCTAACGAGATGGACACCGACGAACTTCAGCCTTATCCGACAGGACTTCAAGAAGGAAGCAGGGAATTTGAAAGGAGTGGGTATGGTTGGATACCAGGGTTAGAAAAGATCATGGTTTTGTATGTTATGGTAACACCATTTTGAAGACCTGAGGAAAGAATGGGATGAGAGAGTGTGGATTTTGACAATGTGAAAATAGATGGAATGAAATTGAAAGCAGCCATGATTCTTGATTTGTATATTACCAAGGGTTGCTGGCGACATGAGCGCACTCATAAGTACTTGGAATTCTATGAGCGGGGAGGTGTGTGGGGGGGGCGAGGCCAAAGAAGACGTAGAAACAGAAAGACCACTACCTGCTGCCTAGAGACCAAATAACTCAGCCTCATGGGAGATACAATGATCCTAAATACCTTGTTTCCACAGCATGAACCTGAGAAAGTCGTGAGCAGAATCACCAGCCAGAGGAGAGCAGGCATCCATCAGGCTGCAGACAAAGCTTTGTTATTGCGTCGGAGCTCAGGTGTGCCAAGAAACTTTTGCCACGACGGAGGATGCCCAGTCGATGTGACTGGCTTTGAGCCAGCTGGAAATGTGGCTTCCAGGAATAATTATGTCATATAGTGAGACCCCAGAAGCTTAATGAAAGACTTCTCAAGAGGTTGTTTGAAAAGTAGATGGGGGGGGGTTCCTGAGACGGTCCTTCGGAGAATAAGTGAGTTGAATTTCGATTGTAAATATGTTCCACATTTGGACCAGCTTGATTTTATCCAGATCTGCAAATAAGAGCTGCTCTGTGATCTGAGTGATGAAGATGTATTGGCAGGGGTGGAGTATCAGCAACTATTCAAAAATGATTATGTTCATATTAGAAATTAATGCCTATCCTTGAATTCTGTAACGGCCAATACCCTGCTGGTGCTGTTGTGAAGGAAAGCTAATGGTCTGCTGGAAGTAATGCCGTGAAATTGCATCCCCCAAGAAATATAAAAATCAGGAAAAGTCCAGTGGACTTCTTGGCCTTTCCAAAATTTGGGATGCATTTTTTATTCATTAATTCCTTTAATTTTATTCATCCATAGCTTGAATACATCACAAACCTCAACAAAAAAAAAACATTAACAAACTTGTAACCATAACGACCTTCCAGTCATCGTGTCAGCATTCTCACATCCAAAACAATCATGAAGCTCTATGGACAACAATCATTGATTACAAAAATGGACCACCAAAATAGACGTTTGTTAATTCTTCTTCTTTACTATATCTAGTCTACCTTAAAATTTGACTTTCTTTTAAGCTCATACTTGGCATCTAAACACAAAATTTACTTGTATTTTATCGTGGATAATGACGATCGAAAAAATTTTCACAAATGAAAGGATTCCATGCGAAATAAGCATAATTTTCAGCGCTTCACATCCATAGATGATAAGTGCTTTCTATAAACCCAATTATTTAGGGTACCAAGTTTTCAGACTGGGTAACCTTGTATTCTTCAGATTATTCTCATACTTTTTTTCTCCATCCGCACAAATTTATTTGGGGTTTATTCCCTTTTTAAATCATTTTTCCTCAGGTCCGCTCAGCGATTGACATTAAATCTTTCACATAGATTTCTAGTACACAATCATCGGGTTAGACTTACCCTTCAGCCCCGGAGGATAAATCCCTCATCACTTTCCGCAAGCTAAAGAACGGGCACAAATATATATGCAGTCCCTTGGCGCCAATGTTGAAGGAAAAGGCCCCAACAAAAGGCCTATGTGGCGCAAAACTATGAAGAACGAGGACCATCCATTGGGTGACTACCCACCCAGCCCCTGGCAAATTAGTTGCCCCACTTGCCACAAAGTGAAACTGGACTACAAACCACAAGTGAATCCTTGGCGCAAACAAATGAAGAAAGAGCCACCACAAATGTGTCCTTGGCGCAAACGTTGAAAGAATCGGGTCACACAAGGTGTCCTTGTAGAATCATGGTGAATAATGAGATGACACAAGTGTCCTCGGCGAGATTGGAACCCTGGAGGTGGACGAAGGGGACTTGGCAACAGTTGGGGCGACAGGCACAGGACCATGGCAAAGGCATCATGCAACATGGCATCGGCAAGGCAAACCAGGCTGCAGTGCGCTAGGCCAGCCTTCTGTTCACTGGTTGTACAGTACCTGAGGATTGTGGTGGTGTGTTGGCCAATCGTAGAATGGGCTTGGCTCTATACCTAGCCATTCCCCACCCCCCCCCTTTAATATCCATTGGCTATCCTCGTCACAGGCGTCCATGCCACCCCAGTCCCATCTGTTGCCTGCTCTTACCCTAGCCTCACCTTTTTTTTAAATTGTCCCTTATGTCTCCTCTAACTAGAATATCCAATCTTGGTTCACCTCAGTTGGTGTCAAATTCTAATAAAATTCCTTCTAATTCCCCTTAGACGATCCCCTACGTAGAAAGGTTGATCTTGTGAACCTCAGTGAAAAAGTTCGGATACATCGCAAGGACACGGCTCTCCACGTGGGTGAATCCAGTGGCCAGTGGTTCCTTCTGAGTGGATGGTGCGAAGGGGCATAACACAACACTCGTAACTACTCTCATTCATTATTTACATCAACAATTAAACTTCGTGACTTACCAATGTGTCTCTTTAACTATGTGGTTCTAACAACCGAATTCACACATCTGCTCCACACATTGTGCTCACACTATTAGGGCCTTACCCTCTGTTCTTCATCGTGCCTCCGCAACAATTCCTGGCTGGGGCATGTGCTGGCTCCATTGCAAGTCTGCCACATTTGCGCACCCTTACCACCAACAATAGCCACTTGGCACGCTAATGCCGCCTCCAGCTACCTGCTCGCCATTTGTCAAATTATGGGGGGGGAACTCTGCCAAGCTCCCACCCCCCCCTCCACCCCATCCCCCATCCTCCACCCATGTGCCCTCCCTGGCAATTGCACCTGCGGTCCTTGCTCCATGATACCCAGCCCATACACAAACTTTAGCATGCTCCCACCATGGCTCACGCGCCCTACCCCTGACGACAGGCACCCTCTTAGTGCCAGGCCTTCAAACAATTCACCTCTCGTGAAAGGGCTCCAAAAACCTCTCCAGCCTGTCCCAAACTCGCTTGCAACACTCTTGCAAAACAATTATTATTCCAAACACGGCAACCGACCAGCCCAGAACGACCTTCATTTCAATTTTGTCTAAATCCCCAAAACTAATCTCTTAATACTAGCTCCAGATTTCTTTTGGAGGGGCCTCATTCCCTGCCCAAATTTTGCCCCTGAATGAGGGGGTGTTTACTCCTTTCCCTGGAGCGAGGGGGGGGAGTTGCTTATCTGCACCCACATGGGCTCAAAAAGCTCTTACCCTACTCTACTCCCAATGCGCACCTCACCCACAGAGGGCGAGGCATGCATCAGTCGCCCGGCCAATTTATTTTTAATTTTAACCACTGGCATTAGGTTGTTTTCCCACGGTGAACCAAGCCATGCTCACCCACACCCACTGTTCGTGCTGCAGGATTCTACGTAGGCTGCACACGGAACTCCCTTGCAGCCGCATTGGTTCATGCCCTTTCTCTCTTGATGCGGAAACCTCCAGACGTGTCAGATCACTACAGGCTGTTCTCACAGCCTTTACATTACCACTCTCACACGTGATCTTTCCCTATCCACACCCGCTCGCGACTGTCTTGCAACATTCGCAAACCATATTTCACATGGGCCATCTCTGATCCCTCTCACATCCAATTTACTCACACGGAATATCTCAAAACTTTCGCCAATCCGGACCCCATTGACACCATGCCTCTTGTGGTTGCTCCCAAACCCACCAACTCATTCTCAAACTTTGTAGACTTTCACACCCAACTCACTGCAGTCCTTCCATGCACACGGGCTGTCCACGGGGTTTTGCTGCCCACTCCAGATCCATCGCCCAATTCATTAGCCAGGCAACCATGCTGCATATTGCACACTGTTGGCCCCTTTACCCTGGTTCCCGCTTAGTAAAAAAAATTCCATCCAAACATTCGGTCAATCCCTTTAATGGTTCCCTTTCTTTGCCGTGTCCGCACTCCAGTAATATATGCTGTCACGGAGCGTTTACAACGCCGGTCCTTCAAGCATTTGTCACTCAAACCAAGTAATCTTCCCCGCTTGGGGCGTGTTTGCCCAGGCACGATTGTGCTTGCACTCTGAACGTGTGCTGCACAATGCTGACGTGGATTCCAAATTCATTACATTTTCCCATTAACAATTTACAATTTATATTACAATTTATAACAATTCATTACAATTTATATTAAAGTACAGCTCATACCAGAAAACAACATCTGTTTTTGTTTAATTGTGCTCGACGGAGGCTAACCCTCCGTCAGTCAAGCTACCAGCTACCTCCACCGAGGGGTCGGTGCAATGTCCCACGCTGTTGCATTCTATACCACTCCTTCCTGCACGCACTCTGTCAAACTTGTTCTCTCACACTTGGCACCACAATTCCATGCTCTCCATCACTCCAAGAAACCTCGAGTCCTTTATTCCCCCCCAAGCTCGACACAACACCCATTCGCCCATGCACGCATCGGTTCACCCATTTACCTTGACCGGACTCACCTCCTCCTTTCACCTCAAGTTTTCTTGTATCGCTCCCCTGAACACTGCAATGCGTTATATATCTTTAAGCCTTGTGTCAACATATTCCACAATTTCTGCCTTAATTGCTTTACCCCCCCCCCCCACCCCCCACCTTCTTTACTCACTCTCCTTTCACTTTATCTATCTCGTCTCTTATCTTTATGATCTCCCGCTTGGCCCTTAATTTTTTCTCTGGAATACTCTCTCTTCTCGTTCCGTCGTCACTATATGCTCTTTATCTGTCGTTGCGTGTCTTAATTTGTGTCGTCTTCATCCCGATCTTTATGTCTCTCTCATTGTCCCATCTCTCTATTTTTGGCTTACTTGTTGTGTTCTCACCTTACATTCCTTCTGATTCTATCGGTACCCTTAGTTTCTTTGCTTGCCTTTTTTCTTCAATATGTTTACACCTCCAGTATACACTCCTTATTTCATTTCTTAGGTGTTCCTGCCATTTCTTCAGTCCTTTATCTCTTTCGTATTTATTATTGTATCTCATTTTCACCTGACCTAGCCTTCATCTCTTCCCACACAGTCTAACACACCCCCTCCCTTTACAGTTTGGAATTCAATGCCACATCACACCACTTGCCTTTGTCTGCCTGCTTCTGCCTGTCCTGCATCCATTTTGCTGCCCATTCGTTTCAGCCTGTTGCCTATCGACTTCTATATCAGCTTTTAGCTTCCTCCTTTTGAGACAGCCCATCGTCCATTCTGCCTCATCATTGATCAAACATTCTTGTCAACGGTTCAGTTCCAAAGGCGCTGGTGAGCCAACCTGTACTCTGGTGTGGTGAATCCAGCGGAAGCGCCTATTTCCGCGGGACAATTTTGGGGTGAGGGCCCCGAGCTTTCAGTGTCTCTGCCGCCGCCCCCTAACATAATTCCCACAAAGAATCACTTCCATCAATATCGCTATCCTGGATTCATGGGTTCTCCCCCATATCATCATCCTCATCAAAGCCCCCTGGATATCTGCTCACCTTGTCCAACATAGCAGCACAATTACTTTTTGGACTAAATTGCCACTTTCATCACCACTCCATCACAATTTTGAAATTGCACAATCCTGATTCTCAGGTTTCAAAATATCACACTTCTGACACCAAATTTATGATGGTCTGGGTTTAGTTCACCACGAAGGAGTACTCGGTCCCTCCCCAACTCGGTCCTTAGGCTGCCGGCATAGATACTCCCGCGCACCACAGCCATGAACACCAAAGTGTGCACGCCATGCCATGAACATTGCATGTTACCAATGAGTGAAAACGGAGGGGACTCCGCCAGAACGAGGACGACTGAATGGCACAGGGTTGAAGATAAGACTGAATCGGGTGAAGCGAGGGATGTGTCAAAAGGACAAGGAGGAGGCGTAACAGATGATGGGGAAAAGGAGGGATTGTTGAAAGGATGTTTGGTGAAGCTGAGTTATTGGTGGATTAGAAGGGAGCGGGGGGGGGGGACGGACGATAGTGTGGAAGAGGAATGATTGAAAGTAACACAGGATTGAAAGGAATTGATTGTGAAGAAGAAAATGAAAGTAGCGAGTTTTTGAACAGAACGTATGGTGTGAAGAAAGAAAGATAATGTAGCAAGAGTTTTGAACAGAACGATAGTGTGAAGAAGAAAGAATTGAAGTAACAGAGGGAGAGAGGGGAACATACACCGGGGAAATTCAACCTACCAACGCACATGCCCACCGAACAACCCCTCAACATGGACCAAGGACTATTCAACCACCAAAGACTAATAAATAACTAATCCTCGGGTCACCTACTGTCCATGTATACTCTCCCCTGGGGAAGTTTCCAAAATCCTAAAACAAGAATATTACTTGTATAAAGTTATTAGAGATGATGACATGGCTGAATATAGACAGTGAAAACGATGAATTTCGTGCTTTCGAATTGTTTGTCCGCAGTCTTTTATCACTGGTCTTTGCTGATCCCTGTTGAGTTAAAAGTTTAGAACCACTGCCCTATATGAGTGGTATTTGCATTTTCCTCTTTTTGAAATTTTAACCTCAATTCCTAAATCATTCAATGATGCCAACTCCATTTTTTTAAGGAGAATATTTGAAACTAACTCCATGTGTTCGTTACGCACGGAGTATTTTGTGATGAGTGATTGGAGGGTTAACGTGATAAAACAGATATTTTGAAAAGAAGGAAAGGCACAAGTTGGTTGTTAAAAGGTAAGTGCCGTAGAAGTGCGAAAAGAAATGTAAGTGGAACAAGTATTTCCCAATGCTGACTGAGAGAGAATGGAATAATATGCGTACATTTTGGAGGGAATTAAAATTAGCGTTTATATGCAACTTAATAATATGTACTAGTGCCTTTTCAATTCAGTGCACACAGTTTATACTTAAAGTTCTTGTGTGACACATCTCAGTGATGTACATTTTCCCAGACATTAATTTATTTCTGAGATACCTATGCATGGCAAAGAGTATTTTTGAGGAGAACAATTTCACATCATGATCTATTTTCCCCAAGGTTCACAAACATTTTTAGATGCAGTCCCAGGAGAAACTTACAAAAAAGAGCGTGAAAACTGAGTACCTTTGAGCTTGAAAGCAGGTTGTAGTCACAGCAGATTGATTGAGAATTAATTTGATTTATTCAGCCCCCTCCACATAACTACATTTCTTAAATTTTCGGATCATTTGTGTTTGAAAGTTTTGGTAGCTGAGAATGAACTTGTACGAGTCGAGCTACAACGTGACTCTGGACTATCAGGAGCTGGTACTTGCCAATGCTTTGGCTTTCATCTTGGAAAGGACTACCAGGAGCTATCAACTCAACACTTGCACTTAAGAACAATGAACATGAGTATTGAATGTTATAATGAGGAATATGATGTTGTTATAGATTCGCATCTAGAATAAAAGGGGTCTATTGTAATTTGATGTTATTTAAGACATTGGATCAAACATGAAAATACAGTTAATGCATTCTCCACTTGACATTTCTCCCATATTTGTTTAAAATGTAGCAGACTATTATTTGCTTCACCTGGAACGTAGTTCATTAGGGAGCTTATGGGATCGAAGCAGTGTCCATAGGTGAGTAAGAGTGAGTGAGTGAGTCAGTCAGTCCATAACACTTCAGTCATTATCGCTTGAACCCAAACACATGATTTTGATGAAACTTGACACAACATTTTCAACCCGTGATGTACCAAAGTTTATTGACCGCATAAAAGTCTGTGCCTCAAGTAAAGGGGTCCTTCAGGAGTTGTTTTTGACCCTTCCAAAATAGGTTATTTGCTTCTTCTCCGGAAACTACACACACCAATTTGATAAACTTGACCTCAACATTCATCACACGTTTTACCAAAGTTTTTGTCTGCATAAAATCTGGCTCATCAAGGAGTCTAGGGGGAGGTTTGAACCCCTAAAATTGGTATTTGCTCTCTTCTCCGAAAGTACACACACGACTTGATTGAAAACTTGACCACAATCCTTATCACCCATATGTACCTAAGTTGTGTGTACCTTGTGATCCGATGTTGGCCATATTTATTTGGACCACCATGTGACCTTGACCTTCAACATTTGGGATAGTATTTAAATTATAAAAATGTTCCCCATCTAAAATCTATCCAAAAACTCAACGTCATGTATCGGAGCGAAATGATTCAAGTTAAGATCAAGAGTGTTTTTTTTAATTAGGTCACAATCCAAAAAAGAGGTCATGACACAAATCAAATATTCATGGTGCAACAAACTTCAGGCAGCACACTATTATATGCAAGACATCTTGGAAGGCAAACGGTCTTTTGAGTTTCTGCAATTGGCAAAACTGATGATGACAAAAAAACACGTTTTTTTTCAGACCACCATTTCACCTTACCTGTAACCCAGAGGGTATGCTGTAAATTAATCATAAATGCGCCTTGCTCTGAGGACGTCATGGCGTCGCTGTCTGCTCAAAGCGTTGTATCAAAGCAGGGCGCCTGGATGAGACCCAGCCGATAACTTCTCATTATAAGTGGCACATCTAGTTAATTGTTTTTTGTATCGGTGCTGCAGGCTCGTGGAGATTAGGTGATCATATTGTCATTCAATTGCTACAGTATATCTGGTTGGGAGATATTAAGATTATATATGGTATGTTTGTTCCTATTTGAATTCTCAATGGATGTTTTCTCTAACCCAATATATTACATTTGTTAATTTGAAGAAATAATCTCACCCAATGCCGTCTGTTTCTAAAAATCATTTTTTTTTATTTCAGCATTGTAAACCATCTGCAACAGAACAAGAGATGAAACAGTGGTAGCTGATGTAAAGTTGTATTTATTTTAAAGATTGTTATCGCCAAATACATTTTTAAGATTTTCCATTTTTCGAATAAAATAATTTAAATTTGGAACGAAGGATATCATGCAATCCCTTTTTATGTACAATCCTTTTTTGTTTTATGGACTGTACGCGACCCCCGTATTCGCGATTTATAAACTGTGACCTGCTTCAAACATCATGCCCTGTGCTTCATGTATTTTGGATTCTTTTTCGCGTTTTCATGGATGTATGTCTGGGTTTTTGCGGGCTTATTCATGTTTTTTTCAGCTTTGCCAGGTGTAGCGTGGTTTTTTTGTGGGCATATTAGTGGTTTTCATGGTTTTTCACGGATTTTTGTTTTCCCCTCATGATCACTAACCAATGGGAACCTATCCCCCCTTTTCCCAATTGAAACAATTGCCCTGCTATTCGCATATTTCTCCAGCAACGTATCCCCCGTGAATAGCGGGTTCACAGTACTCTGAAGTTGATATGTGATTTTACCTAAAAATGGCCCACAAAGCTTCTAAAATAGTTCGAAAATACTTGAAAGCTACCTGAGAGAAAGAGTGTGCCTCTGCATAATGAAAAGTTAGAAACAGTGGCTGAGATCTTACAGCTGCCGTACTGCAAACTCCGACGATGTAGGGCTAAACTGTGGATAGCCATGCTAATCCAAACCCTTGAACATCGCTGCCATGATTGGGATTTTAACCTGTGTTGAGGGCTACTGTAACATGGTCAGGCTTGGTGATTTGTGTTAATGGAAATCTCGCAGATGGAACGCCGATGTGTGCGTCATTACCAACAATAATGTTGACCAACTTTTCAACAAAGACATCTTCACAACTATCCAGCATAATGGAATGGATTGTGGCCTTTTGATATAAAGTAATGAGGAATTATTTCCTTAACCCGTTGTGATCATTGTAAATTCTTCATTGTTGTGATGTCTTATTAACTTGCAGCGTTTTAACGTTTAGCGACTCTTAATCTCGTTACTTCAAAGTGAAAGACACGCAGAGCAAATGACTGTCAAAACCAAACAAGGCACTCCTTGCAGAGAACAATTCTATTCGTTTGTGTGAATCAAAGACGCAGATGTCAGCACCGACCAGTTTTATTCTCACCCTCCACATGAACTGAGAGCTCCCATTTGTTGTGGAACTTTAATTGGTTCTATTTTATTTCTTACTTTTGGTAACCGTTTACCGACTTCAATCAAAGACACGATTAAATTCATTTTTTTCCAAAACGTAAATAACATCACATCAGGAGAGTTTTATTTTAACTTGTTACTTGTCATACCAAGGACACAAGCCCACTGAGATGCTTATACATCACACGTGCTTGCACTAAACAATTACATTCCAGCATTATATACTGTCATGGAAGTGAGGGACTGTATAACTCTAACTGCAATACGTGGCTTCAGTGAGAAGCCACATTGATGTAATTACGGCAAAAGTTTCCTGTTATCACCAGTCACATTGTTTCCATAGCCAGACATTCTTTTTTATCAACATTTAGGGCAAAAAGACTGTGGCTACAAGGGAAGCATAACTGACATCCAATTTACCTATGCATAGAAATTTAAATTATAAAACACAGCACAATTACAATTTAGAGTGACATATTAAATTATTATTTTCTCCACCAATTCCCCCATTTTTCCTATAAGGAAATTTGAAATAATTATGTTACACATGATTACCATATCCCGTTCTGAAGAGAAAAGATATTCATTACACAAGTTCAATCAACAATGGCAGCGAGTGCTCAGTCTCATAATCGAAAGTGGAGTGTGTGTTTCCTTTAATTTAATGCCTGGCATCATCAGCATGTGTACACATTGAAAAGACATGCCCCCAAACCAGATTAAACAGGTCAGTTTGATAGAGCACCCAAGGGAAAACACAGTCAAAGCACCTCCTTGACTGAGAGAAAGTTATATCTTGGCAGTACAAGGCTTGGCCCGTCACTGGTTGAAGGAGATGAAAAGACTCAGAGTGAACAAGAAACCAACCCCATCAGAGCCTGGGCCTCGCAGCAGCAGTTTGTCAACAGGTGCATTCACCAAGCGAGCTGTGCAGTGGATGCAGTCCGGTGGCAGCACGACCCACTGCACCATTTGAACACATGTTCAGAGGCTCCCGTGTGCCCTCCATGCCTTCGTCGTGCATTGAAAAACCACAGCAAGTTCCATGTATTTGCAAGCAGCAATCTGAGAGTATGGCTGAGGACATTCCTCCAGGCAGGCACCACACAACCGCCGACTTAAACTTCTCAACCTTTCTCCTCAGTGGGGTTTTTCTTTCCTTTCTTATTTTCACATTGCTCATTATCTCCTCAGAGGGGTAGTTTCATGATCACGTGTGAATGCCCAATCACCCAAATCTGGGTTCTCCCCATCGTCCAAATTTTTCGCTGGAAGTCTTCCAAGCTCTTCACTAGACGAAATCGTACATTGATGGTCAACTGCACTCAACCTCCGAACAAAAACAATCAAGTTAAGCATCATTAAACATCATCAGTAAACTATCATGGCTCATGTATTTCCACAAAGGATGCACAAAGCGTTCTTACAGAAGCATTCAACTTGACTTATATGTCATATCAATATTTATCCCTTTCCTGTTATTTTTTCCCCCAAAACAACATGCTAAATATGCGAAATCTCATTGTATGTATTACTCAAAACATTCATCTCATTTGCTATTCCATGTAGAGGGAACAGTCTATCAGGTTCCAATTTGCAATCAATAATTTTTCACCAAAACATTCCATCATCTATACAAAAATATGAAAGTAAGCTACTTCTTTCAATACCAATCCAAAGCAATTCGATTTTGCCCAGTTACCATTTTAACATCACATCTGCTAAACAAATTGTAATCTCAAACAAAAGTTCATATCAATTTTAACCAAGAGAACATGATGTTGTTTTCAATGAGATTTTTTATGACTTTAGTCTGAAAGTAACACACATTACCGCACAACCCCATTAATTGCTTACTGTGCCCATGTTTATGCATGTGACAACAAACCCAGTGCATGCAAACATTATCGTGAGTATCACTTGTTGGTCCTTTTGACCATAACATTATCCCCATCACTACCATTACAGGTCAAAAAAAACAAAACAGTGTGCAAACCTCCCAGGATGGGAGTTCCACTCCGCTCGGCCATCCTGACATCGAGTTGCTGAGCTGCAGATCACACCTTGGCTGCAGAGCGTCCATTTCGAAACAAGAACTTTGATAACATTATTACAAAATTTCTCCAAACAGTTTAAATAATACCAAAA
>JAXMNL010000035.1:321997-341005 GCA_035128595.1 Eptatretus atami | reverse complement strand
GAAGAGGAGATTGAAATAACTGATATATATAAATAAATAATAAGTCTTTTATCAGATTCTTCTGAAAAAGTAATACACTATTATCTGGCATATCCTTGCTTGGTATGAATTCACGTCTTAAAAAAAAATGGAATTTTTATAAGAAATCTAGTTTTTGTCTGGGCTCATTATCTGCAAACCACAGTGTAAAATCGTAGAGCCACATGAATTCAGAATTCAAGCTCCCCTGGTTCCTGACTGATTCAATGCTTTTATTTAGACAAGGTCAGAGGTCAAGTTGACGATTTCGTAAGTACGCGAGTCCCTATGACTGCTTGTTTGTTTGTTTGTATGTTTGTTTGGTTTTGTTTTGTTTGTAGGCACGATAACATCGAGAAGGAAGAAGCTACCAATGTCAAATTACTCAAGTGATTCAGGAGGGTGATGGCTAGCGTGATTAGATTTTGGTCAAAATCGGTCAAAGGTCAAGGTACAGTGAGGTCAAAAATAATTCCGTACATTAACATGGGAGAAATGTGAGTATTTTTTGCTTCGCTTCGACGTTACAGTTCCGTTTTAACTTCGATTTTAATTTTGTCTTCGGTTTTTTGCGATCGCTTAAGGACGCTTAAAACTCGGTTGTCGAAATTCTGGTAAAAATCGTTTTTGGAGAAGTTTTAAGATTGTATAAAAATATTTCAACTCGAAGCGTTAAGGTCGTCCCATGATGCATTGCGCTCGAGCAGACGTCACGGGTCATCCCATGATGCCAGGTGCGCTCGAAGCAGACATCACGGGTCGTCCCATGATGCAGTGCGCTCGAGCAGACATGTCGTTGAGTGGACATTAAGGTTTTGCATGAAGAATGGAGATTTTTTTTGGCTTCGCTCGACGTTACGAGTTCGTTTTAACTTCGAATTTTCATTTTGTCTTCGGTTTTTTGCGATCGCTTAGGAAACGCTTAAAACTCGGGTTGTTCGAAATTCTGGAAGCAGCCGATGAATAACTGATATAATATAATATAATAAGTCTTTTATCAGATTTCTTCTGAAAAGTAATACACTATATCTGCATAATCTGCTGGTACTGAAATCACTTAAAAAAAAAAAAATGGAATTTTAAAATAAGAAATCTAGTTTTTGTCTGGGACTCATTATCTGGCAACGGACAAGTGTAAAATCGTAGACGCACAATGATTCAGAATTCAAGCTCCCCTTGGACTTCTGACTGATTCATGCTTTATTAGACAAGGTCAGAGGTCAAGTTGACGATTTCGTAAGTAATCCAGTCTATGACTGCTTGTTACTTACGAAATCTAAAGATTTTGTAAAGTATATTGATGACTATACCGTTTCTGTTTGTTTTGTATGTTGTTTGTTTGTTTTGTTTGTTTGGTTAGGCACGATAAACTCGAGAAACGGAAGAAGCTCCATGTCAAATTACAAACCAACGTGATTCAGGAGGGTGATGGCTAGTGCTGATTAGATTGTGTGTCAAAATCGTCAAAGGTCAAGGTCCAGTGAGGTCAACATAATTCCGTAAATTAACCGTGGAGAAATGTGAGTATTTTTGCTTCGCTCGACGTACGAGTTCGTTTTAACTTCGATTTTAATTTTGTCTTCGTTTTTTGGCGATCGCTTCGGGATGCTTAAAAAACTCGATTGTCGAAATTCTGGTAAAAAAATCGGCGATGTTTTGGACACGTTTTAAGATTGAATAAAAAATATTTCAGCATCGAAGCGTCAAGGGGTCGTCCCATGATGTATTGCGCTCTGTGAGCAGACGTCACGGGTCGTCCATGATGCATTGCGCCGAGCCAGACGTCACGGGTCGTGCCCATGATGCATTGCGCTCGAGAGACGTCACGGGTCCCGTCCCATGATGCATTCCGCTACGAGCAGACGCGTCGTTGAGTGACATTAGAGGTTTTGCATGGAGAAATGGAGATTTTTTGCTTGCGCTCCACACGTTACGAGTTCGTTTTAACTTCGATTTTAATTTTGTCTTCGGTTTTGCGATCGCTTAGGACGCTTAAAACTCGGTTGTCGAAATTCTGGTAAAATCGGATGTTTTGGAGAGCGTTTTAAAGATTGTATAAAAAAATATTTCAACTCGAATCGTCAAGGGTCGTCCCATGATGCATTTGCGCTCGAGCAGACGTCACGGGTCGTCCCATGAATGCAGTGGCTCGAGCAGACGTCACGGGTCGTGCCATGATGCAGTGCGCTCGAGCAGACGCGTGCGTTGAGTGACATAAGTGGTTTTCAATGAGAAATGGAGATTTTTTGCTTCGCTCGACGTACGAGTTCGTTTTAACTTCGATTTTAATTTTGTCTTCGGTTTTTTGCGATCGCTTAGGACGCTTAAACTCGTTGTCGAAATTCGTGGAACAGTGATGACATAATGATATTATAATAAATAATAAAGTCTTTTTATCAGTATTTCTTCTGAAAAGTAATACACCTATTATCTGGAATATCCTGCTGTACTGAATCACTTTAAAAAAAAAAAAATGGAATTTTATAAGAAATCTAGTTTTTGTCTGGGACTCATTATCTGCAAACCACAGTGTAAAATCGTAGACGCACAATGAATTCAGAATTCAGCTCCCTTTGGGCTTTGCTGAGCTGATTCATGCTTTATTAGACAAGGTCAGAGTCAAGTTGATGATTTCGTAAGTAGCAGTCTATGACTGCTTGTTTGTTTGTTTGTTGTTTGTTTGTTTTGTAGGCACGATAACTCGAGAACGGAAAGAGCTACCATGTTCAAATAACATCACGTGATTCAGGAGGGTGATGGCTTGTGCTGATTAGATTTGTCAAAAATCGGTCAGGTTCCAAGGTCAACAGGTGAGGTCAAATATTCGATTTTTGATGGTTTTGGGTAGCAGAATAACTCGAGAAGCGGAACGAACTCGCAATGTCAAATTAACACTACGTGTTCAGGAGGGTGATGGCTAGTGCTGATTAGATTTTGGGTCAAAATCGGTCAAGCGGTCAAGGTCATCGGTGAGGTCAAACATTCGATTTTTGATGGTTTTGGTGCAGAATCATCGTAAGAAAACTTCTGGTTGCGTCGACTACCTTCTCCAGAGACAGCCTTTTATTAGACAAAGGTCAGAGGTAAGTTGACGAATTTCCGTAAGTACCAGTCATGACTGCTTGTTTTTGTTATGTTTGTTTGTTTGTTACTTACGAATTAAAGATTTTGTAAGTATATTGATGACTACGCGTTTCCTTCTGTTTTGTTTGTTTGTTTGTATGTTTTGTTTGTTGTTTGTTTGGTTTGTTTGTAGGCACGAATAACTCGAGAACGGGAAGAAGGCTACCGATGTCAAATTACAACCAGCGTGATTCAAGGAGGGTGATGCTAGTGGCTGATTGTTTTGGTCAAAAAATCGGTCACGGTCAAGGTCCACGGTGAGGTCAAACATTCGATTTTGATGGTTTGTACAGATAACTCGAGAAGCGGAAGAATCTACCAATGTCAGAATTACACACGTGATTCAGAAAGGGTGATGGCTAGTACTGATTAGATTTTGGTCAAAATCGGTCAAACAGGTCAAGTCACGGTGAGGTTCAAACAATCGATTTTTGATGGTTTTGTACAGATCATTGTAGAAACTTCTGGTTTGCGTCGCTACCTTCTCTAGAGACAGCTTTTTATAAGACAAGGTCAGAGGTCAAGTTGACGATTTCGTAAGTACCAGTCTATGACTGCTTTGTTACTTAGCGAAATTCTAAAGAATTTTGTAGTATCTTGATAATAAACTAGCCGTTTTGTTTGTTTGTTTGTTTGTATGTTTGTTTGTTTGTTACTTACGAAATCTAAAGATTTCGTAAGTATATTGATTGCCTTTCCGTTTCTGTTTGTTTGTTGTTTGTATGTTTGTTTGTTTGTTTGTTTGTAGGCATTGATTACTCGAGAACGAAGAAGCTACCAATGTCAAATACATTCACGTGTATTCAGGAGGGTGATGGCTAGGCGCTGATTAGATTTTGGTCAAAATCGTGTCAAAGGTCAAGGTCCACAAGTGAGGTCAAAACATAAATTCGCGTAAATTAACAATGGAGAAATGTGAGTATTTTTGCTTCGCTCCACGTTACGAGTTCGTTTTAACTTCGATTTAATTTTGTCTTCGGTTTTTGCGATCGCTTCGGATGCTTTAAAACTCGGTTGTCCGAAATTCCTGGTAAAAATCGATGTTTTAGACGTTTTCAAGATTGTAATAAAAATATTTCACTCGAAGCGTCAAGGGTCGTCGCGCATGACGCATTGCGCTCGAGCGACGTCACGGGTCGTCCCATGATGCAGTGCGCTCGAGCAGACGTCACGGGTGCGTCGCGATGATGCATTGCGCTCTGAGCAGAACGCGTCGTTTGATTTGACGTAAAGTTTTGCATGGAGAAATGGAGATTTTTTGCTTCGCTCGACGTTCACGAGTTCGTTTTTAACTTCGATTTTAATTTTGTCTTCGGTTTTTTGCGATCGGCTTAGGACGCTTAAAAACTCGTTGTTCGAAATTCTGGTAAAAATCGATGTTTTGGAGACGTTTTAAAGATTGTATAAAAAATATTTTCACTCGAAGCGCAAGGTCGTCCCATGATGCATTGCGCTCGACAGTACGTCACGGGTCGTCCCATGATGCAGTGCGCTCGAGCAGACGTCAGCGGGTCGTTCCCATGATGCGTGGCGCTCGAGCAGACTGTCGTTGATGACATTAAGGTTTTGCATGGAGAAATGGAGAATTTTTGCTTCGCTCGACGTTAACGAGTTCGTTTTAACTTCGATTTTAATTTTGTCCTTCGGTTTTTGCGATCGAGCTTAGGACGCTTTAAAACTCGCGGTTGTCCGAAATTCTGGAACAGCGATGAATAAATGATATAATATAATAAATAATATTCTTTATCAGATTCTTGCTGAAAAGTAATTAACACCTATTTATCTGGCATATCTGCTGGTACTGAATCACTTAAAAAAAAATGGAATTTTATAAAGAAATCTAGTTTTTGTCTGGGACTCATTATCTGCAGAACCACAGTGTAAAATCGTAGACCACAATGAATCCAGAAATTCAAGCTCCCCTTGGCTTCTGACTGGATTCATGCTTTTTATTTAGACAAGGTCAGAAGGTTCAAGTTGACGATTTCGTAGTACCAGTCTATGACTGTTTGTTTTGTTTGTTTGTTTGTTTTGTAGGCACGAATACTCGAGAACGGAAGAAGCTAGCCCCCCGGCCGCCCGCGCCGCCCCCAATGTCAAATTACACTACGTGATTCAGGAGGGTGATGGCTAGTGCGATTAGATTTTGGTCAAATCGGTCAACGGTCAAGGTCAACAGTGGAGGTCAAACATAATTCCGTAAATTAAGTGGAGAAATTGGAGTATTTTTTGCTTCGCGTCGACGTTACGAAGTGTCGTTTTAAAAACTTGATTTTAATTTTTGTCTTCAGTTTTTGCGATCGCTTAGGACGCTTAAAACTGCGGTTTGGTCGAATTCTGGTAAAAATTCGGAATGTTTTGGAGAACGTTTTAAGATTGTATAAAAAAAATATTTCACTCGAAAGCGTCAAGGGTCGTCCCATGATGCCATTGCACTCGAGCAGACGGTCACGGGTCGTCGCCATTGATGGCCATTGCGGTCGAGCAGACGCGTCGTTGATTGACGTTAAGGTTTTTGCATGGAGAAATGGAGATTTTTTTGCTTCGCTCCGAACGTTACGAGTTCGTTTTAACTTCGATTTTAATTTTGTCTTTCGGTTTTTTGCGATCGTTAGGACGCTTAAAAAAAACTCGGTTTGTCGAAATTTCTGGTAAAAAATCGGATGTTTTTTGGAGACGTTTTAAGAATTGTATAAAAAAAAATATTTCACTCGAAGCGTCAAGGGTCTCCCATGATGCCAATTGCGCTCGAGCAGACGTGCCAGCGGGTCGTCCCATGATGCAGTGCGCTCGAGCAGACGTCACGGGTCGTCCATGATGCAGTGCGCTCGAGCAGACATGTCGTTGAAGTGCGCTTAAGGTTTGCATGGAGAATGGAGATTTTTGGCTTCGCTGCGACGTTACGAGTTCGTTTTAACATCGATTTTATTTTGTCTTCGGTTTTTGCGGATCGCTTAGGAACCGCTTAAAACTCGGTTTTGTCGGAAATTTCTGGCACAGCGATGATAACTGATATATATAATAAATAATAGTCTTTTATAGATTCTTCTGAAAAGTAATACACCTATTATCCTGGCATATCCTGCTGGTACTGAATCACTTTAAAAAAAAAAAAATGGAATTTTTATAAGAAATCTAGTTTTTGTCTGGGACTCATTATCCTGGCAAACCCAGTGTAAAATCGTAGACGCACAATGAATTCAGAATTCCAAGCTCCCTTGGGGCCTTTCTGACTGATTCTGCTTTTTATTAGACAAGGTCAAGGTCAAGTTGATGATTTTCGTAAGTACCAGTCTATGACTGCACTTGTTTTACTTAGAAATCTAAAGATTTTGTAAAGTATATTGATGACTACCGTTTCTGTTTGTTTGTTTGTTTTGTATGTTTGTTTGTTTGTTTGTTTGTTTTGTAGGCACGATAACTCGAGAACGAAGAAGTCTATTACCGATGTCAAATTACAGCCACGGTGATTCAGGAGGGTGATGGTAGTTTGCTGATTAGATTTTGGTCAAAATCGGTCAACGGTCAGGTTCACGGTCGAGGTCAAACATTCGATTTTTCGATGGTTTGGTACAGATAAGTCGAGAACGGAAGAAGCTACCAATGTCAAATTACAACCACGTGATCAGGAGGGTGGATGGCCTAGTACTGATTAGATTTTGGGTTCAAAATCGGTCAACGTCAAGGTACGGTGAGGTAAACTTCGATTTTTATGATGATTGGTACAGATCATCGTAGAAACTTCTTGAGTTTGCGTCGCTACCTCTCTAGAGACAGGCGTTTTATTAGACAAGGCAGGAGGTCAAGTTGACGATTTCGTAAGTACCAGTCTATGACTGCTTTGTTACTTACGAAATCTAAAAGATTTTGTAAGTATTATTGATAACTACCATTCTGTTTGTTTGTTTGTTTGTATGTTTTTTTTGTTTGTTACTTACGAAATCTAAAGATTTCGTAAGTAATATTGATGCCTTCCGTTTCTGTTTGTGTTTGTTTGTTTGTATGTTTGTTTGTTTTTGTTTGTAGGCACAAGATAACTCGAGAACGGAAAGAAGCTACCAATGTCAAAATTACATCAAAGTGATTCAGGAGGGTGATTGGCTAGCGCTGATTAGATTTTTGGTCAAATCGGTCAAAGGTCCAAAGGTCCCAGCAGTGAGGTCAAACATAATTCCGTAAATTAACATGGAGAAATGTGAGGTATTTTTGCTTCGCATGCGACGTTACGAGTTTCGTTTTACTTCGATTTTAATTTTGTCTTCGGTTTTTTGCGATCAGCTTCGGATGCTTAAAACTGGGTTTCGAAAATTCTGGTAAAAATCGGATGTTTTGGAGACGTTTTAAGATTGTATTAAAAAAATATTTCACTCGAAGCACAAGGGTCGTCCCATGGATGCATTGGCTCGAGCAGACGTCACGGGTCGTCCATGATGCATTGCGCTCGAGCAGACGCGTCGTTGATTGACGTAAAGGTTTTTGCATGAGAAATGGAGATTTTTTGCTTCGCTCGACGTTACGAGTTCGTTTAACTTCGATTTTAATTTTGTCTTCGGTTTTTGCGCCTCGCTTAGGGACGCCTTAAAACTCGTTGTCCGAAATTCTGGTAAAGAAATCGATGTTTTTGGAGAACGTTTTAAGATTGTATAAAAAATATTTCACTCGAAACGCGTCAGGGCGTCCCATGATGCATTGCGCTCCGAGCAAGAACGTCAGCGGGTCGTCCAGTGATGCAGTGCGCTCGAGCAGACGTCAACGGGTCGTCCGCATGTGCAGTGCGATCGAGCAGACATGTATGTCGTTGAGTGACATTTAAGGTTTTGCATGGGGAGAAATGGAGATTTTTGCTTCGCTCGACGTTACGAGTTCGTTTTAACTTCGATTTTAATTTTGTCTTCGTTTTTGACAGATCGCTTAGGAACGCTTAAAACTCGGTTGTTCGAATTCTGGAACGCAGCGATGAATAACTGATATATTATAAAAAATAAATAATAAGTCTTGTATCAGATTCTTCTGAAAAGTAATACACCTATTATCTGGCATATCCTGCTGGTACTGAATCACTTAAAAAAAAAAAACTGGAATTTTTATAAGAACTCTAAGTTTTTGTCTGGACTCATTATCTGCAAACAGCAGTGTAAAATCGTAGACCACAATGAAATTCAGAATTCAAGCTCCCCTTGGGCTTCTGACTGATTCCCATAGCTTTTATTAGACATAGGGTCAGAGGTCAGTTTGACGATTTCGTAGGTTACAGTCTATGACTGCTTGTTTGTTTGTTTGTTTGTTGAAGCACGATAAACTCGAGAACGAAGAAGCTACCAATAAGTCAAATTACATCACGTGATTCAGGAGGGTGATGGCTAGTGCTTGATTAGATTTTGGTCAAAATCGTCAAGGTCAAGGTCAACAGTGAGGTCAAATATTCGAATTTTTGATGGTTGGTACAGTATTAACTCGAGACCGGAAGAAGCTACAATGTCAAATTACCCACGTGATTTCAGGAGGTGATGGCTGTGCCTGATAGATTTTGTCCAAAATCGGTCAACGGTCAAGGTCACGGTGAGGTCAAACATTCGATTTTTTGATCGGTTTAGTACAGAATCATCGTAGAAAACTTCTGGTTTGCGTCGCTACGCTTTCTTGAAGACAGCTTTTAATTAGACAAGGTTCAGAGGTCAAGTTGATGATTTCGTAAGTACGTCTATGAACTGCTTGTTTGTTTTGATTTTTTGTTTGTTTGTAGGCACGATAAACTCGAGAACGGAAGAAGCTACCGATGTCAAATTACACATCGTTGATTCTAAGGAGGGTGATGTAGTGCTGATTAGATTTTGGTCAAAATCGGTCAACGGTCCAAGGTCATCGTGAGGTCATAACATTCGATTTTTGATGGTTTGGTAGCAGATAACTCGTAGAACGGAAGAAGCTACAGCAAATTTGTTTTAAAAATTTACCAACCCCACACGTTTTTTTGGGGAAAAATTTTTTAGGGAAAAAAAAAGGGGTGGGGAAAAAAAAAATGGCTAGTAAAAACCCTGATTAGATTTTGGTCAAAATCGTCAACGGTGAAGGTCACGGTGAAGGTCAAACATTTGCGACTTTTTGATGGTTTGGTAACAGACATCGTAGAAACTTCTGGTTTTGCGTCGGCTATAATCCCCCCGACCTTCTCTAGAGACAGCTTTTATTAGACAAGGTCAGAGTCACAGTTGACGATTTGTAAGTACCAAGTCCTATGACTGCTTGGTTACTTACGAAATGCTAAAGATTTTTGTAAGTATATTGATGCCTTCCGTTTCTGTTTGTTTGTTTGTTTGTTTGTTTGTTTGTTTGTAGGCACGATAACTCGAGAACACGGAAGAAGCTAGCAATTGTTCAAATTACAACCAACGTGATTCAGGAGGGCGATGGCTAAGTGCGATATAGCTTTTGGTCAAAAATCGGTCAAAGGTCAAGGTCACAAGTGAGGTTCAAACATAATTCGTAAATTAACGTGGAGAAATGTGAGTATTTTTGCTTCGCATCGACGTTACGGAGTGTCGTTTTTAACTTCGATTTAATTTGTCTTCGGTTTTTGCGATCGCTTTAGGACGCTTAAAAACTGCGGTTGTCGAAACTTCTGGTAAAAATCGGATGTTTTGGAGACGTTTTAAGATTGTATAAAAATATTTCTCGATAGCGTCCCAGGGTCGTCCCAATGATGCATTGCGCTTCGAGCAGACGTCACGGGTCGTCCATGATGCATTGCGCTCGAGCAGCCGTCACGGGGTCGTCCCATGATGCAGTGCGCTTGAGCAGAACGCGTCGTTGAGTAAAATTTAAGGTTTTGCATGGAGAAATGGAGATTTTTTGCTTCGCTCGACGTTACGAGTTTCGTTTTAATCTTCGATTTTAATTTTGTCTTCGGTTTTTGCGATCGCTGAGGACGCTTAAAACTCGGTTGTCGAAATTTCTGGAACAGTGATGAATAACTGACATATATACTAATAAATATAAATCTTTTATCAGATTCTTCTGAAAAGTATACCCTATTTATCTGGAATATCCTGCTGGTACGAATCACTTAAAAAAAAAAAATGGAATTTTTATAGAAATCTAGTTTTTGTCTGGGACTCATTATCTGGGCAAACCAACAGTGTAAAATCGTAGAACCACAAATGAATTCCAGAATTTCAAGCTCCCTTGGGCTTCTGACTGATTCATGCCTTTTATTAGACAAGGTCAGAGGTCAAGTTGACGATTTCGTAAGTAACGTCTAGTTTTATGACTGCTGTTTGTTTGTTCTTTGTTTGTATGTTTGTAGGCACGATAACTCGAGACGGGAGAAGCTACCATGTCAAATTAACTCACGTGATTCAGGAGGGTGAATGGCTAGTGCTGATTAGATTTTGGTCAAATCGGTCACGGTCAAGGTCACGGTGAGGTCAAACATTCCCATTTTTGATGGTTTGGACAGATAACTCGTAGAAGGAAGAAGCTCCAATGTCAAATTCCACCAGTGATTCAGGAGGTGATGGACTTAGTGCTGATTAGATTTTGGTCAAAATCGGTCAATGGTTCAAGGGTCACGGTGAGGTCAAAAATTCGATTTTTGATGGTTTGGTAAGCAGAATCATCGTAGAAACTTCTGGTTTGCGTCGCTACCTTCTCTAGAGACAGCTTTTATTTAGGCCAAGGTCAGGGTCAAAGTTGAACGATTTCGTGTACCCAGTCTATGCTGCTTGTTTGTTTGTTTGTTTGTAAGGCACGATAACTCGAGAACGGAAGAAGCTACCAAATGTCAAATTACACCACGTGATTCAGGAGGGTGATGGCTAAGTGCTGAATTAGATTTTGGTCAAAATCGGTCAATCGGTCAAGGTCACGGTGAGGCAAACATTCGATTTTTTGATGGTTTGGGTGCAGATAACTCGAGAACGGAAGAAAGCTACCACATGTGCAAATTACATCACGTTGATTCAGGAGGGTGATGGCTAGTACTGATTAGATTTTGGTCAAATCGGTCAACCGGTCAAGGTCAGCGGTGAGGTCCAAACATTCGATTTTTGATGGTTTGGGGTACAGAATATCGTAGAAACTTCTGGTTTGTGCGTCCGCTACCTCTCTAGAGACAGCTTTTATTAGCAAGGTCAAGAGGTCAAGTTGACGATTTCGAGTACCAGTCTATGACTGCTTGTTTGTTGGTTTTTGTTTGTTTGTAGGCACGATAACTCGAGAACGGAAGAAGCTACCAATGCAAAATTACACACGTGATTCAGGAGGTGATGGCTAGTGCTGATTAGATTTTTGGTCAAAAATCGGTCAACGGTCAAGGTCCGGTGAGGTCAAAACTTCGATTTTTGATGGTTTGGTAGCAGATAATACTCGAGAACGGAAGAAGCTAACCAATGTAAAATTATCACACGTGATTCAGGAGGGTGAATGGCTAGTGCTGATTAGATTTTGGTCAAAATCGTCAACGGTCAAGGTCACGGTGAGGTCAAACATTCGATTTTATGGTTTGGTACAGATAACTCGAGAACAGGAAGAAGCTACCAATGTCATTACACCACGTGAATTCAGGAGGGTGATGGCTAGTACTGATTAAGATTTTGGGTCAAAATCGGTCAACGGTGCAAGGTCACGGTGAGAGTCATAAACATTCGATTTTTGATGGTTTGGTACAGAATCATCGTAGAAACTTCTGGGTTTGCGTCGCTAACCTTCTCTAGAGACAGCTTTTTCATTAGGCAAGGTCAAGGTCAAGTTTATGGTTTCGTAAGTACGCGTCTATGAACTGCTTGTTTGTTTGTTTGTTTGTTAGGCAACGATAACTCGAGAACGGAAGAAGCTACGCAATGTCAAATTACAACCACGTGATTCAGGAGGGTGATGGCTAGTGCTGATTAGATTTTGGTCAAAATCGGTCAAAGGTCAAGGTCACAGTGAGGTCAAACATTCGATTTTTTGATGTTGGTACAGAAATCATCATAGAAACTCTTGGTTTGCTCGGCTACCTTCCTAGAGACAGAGCTTTTATGAGACAAGGTCAGAGGTCAAGTTGAACGATTTCGTAAAGTACCAGTCTATGACTGCTTGTTTACTTACGAAATCTAAAGATTTTCGTAAGTATATGATGACTTCCGTTTCTGTTTGTTTGTTACTTTACGAAATTCTAAAGATTTTCGTAAGTTATTGATGACTTCCGTTTTGTTTGTTTGTTGTGTTGTTTGTTTGTAGGCACGATAACTCGAGAACGGGAAGCTACCAATGTCAAATTAGCACCACGTGATTCAGGAGGGTGGATGGGCGAGTGCTGATTAGATTTTGGTCAAATTCGGTCAAAGGTCAAGTCACAGTGAGGTCAAATATTCGATTTTTGATGGTTTGGTAGCAGATAACTCGAGAACGGAAGAAGCTACAATGTCAAATTAAACACCACATGATTCGGAGGGTGATGGCTAGCGCTGATTAGTTTTGGTCAAAATCGGTCAAAGGTCAAGGTCACACTGAGGTCAAACATCCAAAAACATTCGATTTTTGATGGTTTTGGTAGAGAATCATCGTAGAACTTCTGGTTTGCGTCCTACCTTCTCTCGAGACAGCTTTTATTAGACAAGGTCAAGAGGTCAAAGTTGAGATTTCGTAGGTACCAGTCTATGACTGTTGTTTGTTTGTTTGTAGGCACGATACTCGAGAACGGAAAGGAGCTACCAATGTCAAATTAGCACACGTGATTGAGGGAGGTTGATGGCTAGGTGCTGAATTAGATTTTGGTCAAATCGGTTCAAAGGTCCCAAGGTCACAGTGAGGTCAATATTTCGATTTTTTTGATGGTTTTGGTAGCAGATAACTCGAGAACGGAAGAAGCTACCAATGTCAAATTACACGCACGGTGATTCAGGAGGGTGATGGCTAGCGCTGATTAGATTTTTGGTCAAAATCGGTCAAGGTCAAGTCACAGTGAGGTCAAAACATCAAAAAATGATAACTCGAAGACGGAAGAAGCTACCAATTGTCAATTAGCACCACGTGATTCAGGAGGGTGATGGCTAGCGGCTGAATTAGATTTTGGTCAAAATCGGTCAAAGGTCAAGATCACAGTGAGGTCAAACATCCCAAACATTCCGATTTTTTGATGGTTTGGTACAGAAACACACGTAGAAACTTCTGGTTTGCGTCGCTACCTTCTCTCGAGACAGCTTTTATTAGACAAGGTCAAGAGGTCAGTTGACGTTTCGTAAGTAACCGAAGTTCTATGACTGCTTTGTTTGTTTGTTTGTTGTAGGCACGATAACTCGAGAACGGAAGAAGCTACCAATGTCCAAAATTAACCACTGGATTCAGGAGGGTGATGGCTAAGTGCTGATTAGTTTTTGGTCAAAATCGGTCAAAGGTCACGGTCACAATGAGGTCAAAATAATTCCGTAAATTAACGTGGAGAAATGGAGTATTTTTGCTTCGCTCGACGTTCGAGTTCGTTTTAAAACTTCGATTTTAATTTTGTCTTCCAGTTTTTTGCGATCGCTTAGGACGCTTAAACTCGGTTGTCGGAAATTCTGGTAAAAATTCGGATGTTTTGGAGACGTTTTAAGATGTATAAAAAAAATATTTCACTCGAAGCGTCAACGGTCGTCACATGATGCATTGCGCTTCGAGCAGACGTCACGGGTCGTCCCATGATGGGTACTTTGCGCTCGAGCAGACGCGTCGTTTGATTGACGTTAAGGTTTTTGCATGGAGAAATGGAGATTTTTTGCTCGTTCGCGTTACGAGTTCGTTTTAACTTCGGTTTAATTTTTTGTCTTCGGTTTTTTGCGATCGCTTAGGAACGCTTAAAACTCGGTTGTCGAATTCTGGTAAAAAAATCGATGTTTTTGGAGACGTTTTAAGATTGTATAAAAAATATTTCAACCTCGAAGCGTCAAGGGTCGTGCCCATGATGCATTCGCTCGAGCAGACGTCACGGGTCGTCCATGGATGCAGTGCGCTCGAGCAGACGTCAACGGGTCGTCCATGATGCAGTGCTCCTTCGAGCAGACATGTCGTTGAGTGACGTTAAGGCTTTGCATGGAGAAATGGAGATTTTTGCTTCGCTCGACGTTACGAGTTCGTTTTAACTTCGATTTTAAATTTTGTCTTCGGTTTTTGCGATCGCTTAGACGCTTAAACTCGGTTTTGTCAAAATTCTGGTTAAAAATCGGAATGTTTTTGGAGACGTTTTAAGATTGCCCATAAAAAATATTTCACTCGCCGCGTCACGGGGTCGTTCACGTGGTGCCAAGAGCCGCTCGAGCAGATGCGGCGTTTATGAGTCACGTAAGGTTTATCCTTGTGCGCGGCTGACGGTGTTTCGATTAAAGATGGTGTTTAAAACACGTCATTTTTTTTTCTTATCCCAATCAAGGTTATCGTGGCTATGCCTGACTTCGCTAAACCCGTCGGAATATGTAAAGATTGTTGGTGGATGGCCGAATATTACGGTTTTGTGACTTTGATAAATAATATTAAATAATTGCGTGGAGAAATGGAGATTTTTTGCTTACGGTCGACGTTACGATTTTTTGATGGTTTGGTACAGAATACATCGTAGAAACTTCTGGTTTGCATCGCTACTTCTCTAGAGACAGGTTTATTAGACAAGGTCAGAGGTCAAGTTGATGATTTCGTAAGTACCAGTCTATGAACTGCTTGTTTTTGTTTGTTGTCCTATGTGCCTGCTCTTTCATCATGGATTCTCAGCCATGTTTGACCTCCCCTCTGTTGCCAAGCTTCTATGAGCCTCATTCTTTTCTATTGAAAAAAATGTGGGATAACTGTGATTGTTAATGTCTGTACAATTAATGGCAGCACCATGCTGTCTTCCACTGTCTTCCAGAAAGATGGTCAAATTTTGGAGCGTAAACCTCAAATTGCCTGATTTCAAAAAATGTATTCTATCTTCCAAATACTCGTTATTTCATCACCAATAAAATTGTGAAATTTGATTGTTAATAGAACTATTATATTATACAAATCAAAAATGCTCTTTTTGGCCCTCCTGTTGTTCATCCTCTGAGGACAGCTCTTGGTTGAAAACAGCTGCACATGCTACTTCTGTTCCTTGCACTCCTCAATTGTGACTCTTGTCTGCTGTCTGCCTACTTGCTGTACCAACAATGTATGAGTTGTGCAACAGCCTGGGTTTCTTCACCATGTGCTTTCCCCTCTTGCTTGCCTGGTTTGAGTGTGTGGCTGTTGTGTGTGTGGAACTATATAAGGGGATTAGTTTATTTGTGCTTTAAGTTAACTGTTGTGGTGTCTTTCTGTTTGGTGTTTCTTTCTGTGTCCTCTTGTGTAATGAATTATTCATGTATTTTTAGAGAGCATGGTCGGCCTTGTGATTCTGCCAAGTTCCCACACTGACAGTTTTTTGTTAAGTGATTACCCTTGAAGGATTAAATTAGTAATCAAGCTGAGTTTGGAAACTGGTGGGTTAGAGCGCACACAGTATAATGACAACCGGCATGGTTCGAGCAAATTGTAGAAGACTCAATAATTATTGGGGCTTCCGGCCAGCGTAATCACTCGCACTCACGTCGGTGGGTCATCATGTGACCAATCAGTGCTTGGTGATAATAATCATGTATATATATATATATATATGTATAATATATATATATATATATATATATATATTATATATATATATATATATATTGGTCGTGTTGTCGTGGCACTGGCAGCCAAGGTTAATCCCCCCAACCCAATTTGTGGTGATGGGCGGTTAACACCACCTGCCCGGGCGGTCAACCTTCTCCCTTGGAGGCCAACAGCCACCGAGAATCTCGCAGATTAATGCGCGTGTGCGGGAAAACAATTGAGCGCTGCACCAAGATGGCACAAGGGCAAGGTGCAATGGCGGTGCAACGGAGGCACAGAAATGGATGCACAGGGGGGTGTATACTCGAACCCCACGACAAATACATGATACAGTTACTTAAAATGAACACATTTAATGAAAATAGACAAATATTTACAAAGCGACTAATAATCAATGTAATATAACTTATAAAATCGAGGGTAATTAAACTCTCAGGCGCCTCAACACACGGACTTAAATACAGATAATGGGAAACAAAATAAAAGAAAACCCCTCCTTTACTCTGGTACTTAGCTTGGCCAGAGATGGTCTTTGTGGAACTTCAAATCAAGGCGCTTCTATTTACATGTGTAGACGTGTGCAAAATGGCGCCAAATTGCTTTATCGCAGCGGGGACAAACGTACGTCAGGCAATTTGTGAGCGGTATTCAACACCAAGGCTCAGTTATCCCTTGCAGCTGCTTCATGCATTGGTCGTCCTCACTGATCAGCTATTTGACATACATGAGGCCCGGGGTCCGTTCCTCACGACTCAACAAAGAGCCAAAGGCCAGCGTCTTGCTTCACCATGCGGGCCAAATCGCCTCAGCATGTATACAAAAATCGAGCCGTCTTCTTCATGCGTCGAAGGAAAACCAGCCGTAAAGCCCTGTTCTTACAGGCCATCTCCCAACTACGTTCTTTCTCAACCACGTGCGTCCCTCACTCCACACTCAACCGTTCCTCCTCGAACTCAATTCTCACTGACTGACGTCACTGAAACACCCGTTTCCTCCTCACATGCTTGGCCTGCTCGCATGAAACCTGGGAAGGCGGGGCCTCGACTCGCTCGGCACGTTTGGCTAGTTTCTAACGTCACACCCATCAATCATAAGCCTCGGGGGCGTGACTTTGCCTGCCGTCACCCTTGGGGGCAGGGCTTCTGCCTGCTCAGCACATTTGGCTCGCTTGTAAATGCAAAAATGTAGGAATAGGTTACAAGGGGCAGCCAAATACTGGGGGAACTTATTATTAATCCCTGTCTAATTAACACCGCACCACCCCTGTGTGGTGACACATAACACTTAAGCTCACAGTTTCCCTACTTAATTACATCGAGATGTCTCCTTCATGTCCATGTACCAAACAACTCTATTCAATCCTAAATTTCCTATTAAATTCCTCCATCTACCCCCACGACCATAACAATGATAATATCCTTTTTATGACTGAATTTACCGATAATCCATCAAACAACTGGAATCCGGAACAGAGTGGTAAGATGAAAGCCACCATTTTCACCACCTTCCTGGAGGGTGACAAAAAAAATTATCACAGGCCCAGATAATCAACTTATCGTGCAAAAGCAGTGCGATAATTTGCATACTTACTTGTTATTGCTAAACAAATATCCCAGTACATCCTTCAGTGAGACCAATATTAGGGCATTGAAAACTGCCAAGAAAACTGAAATGAAAAAAAGATCAAGTTACATCTTTCGTCAACAAGTTTTCATGGACAATCTGACAAGTATCGATGAATTGGGGTATACGAGTACTAGGCATGTCTCTATTCATTGCGGATCCTAAGTGTGTTATTGACTATTGTAGAAGTGAAATTACATTAGACATGCACAATTAGACATTTAGACACTCGCAGTTATATAATGTGCTTCATGTGCCTGCTTTTATTAAAACTCGTATGTGCTGCTATTTCTGATGAACTTTTACATGTACTTGCTTCAATTAACAGTATGATATCTCCGTTTATGATAAATTTACTCTTATGTAACCTGTAATAGTGGAGCAGATAACTGCAAATTTCAGGAGAATCGTTCATTTCCGGAAACAAGCACCAAATTTGGCACACATACTCCTTGGGGATTGCTCTTTTGATAAAACCCGTTAGCCACCTAAAAATTCAAGATGGCGGCCATTTTTCAAGATGGCCGCCATTGAATATACAGAAATATTGCATTTCAAAATAAAATCGCAAAACTTGTCCTATTTGAATGATCTTGGTGTCAAATCATACATTTTTCACTATGTAGAATCCGAATTTGGAACCATGGACTTACTCACTAGCTTCCTTGTACCATAACATCAGTCCCGCAATCATAATATTCTGCTAAATTAGAGGTTCATGTTACGTCTGACTCGGCTAAAATGCATGGTAGTGCATATCGTAGTAGTGTTAGAGGTTTAGTATGTGTAGCATCTTCCTGTACAAGGCTTCCAAACTGGACATGACACGATGCGGTGGGGGGGGGGGATTTGAAGAACTTGCAGCGAAGTGTAGAGTAGTAGCTAACAGAAGCGGATGTCAACGCACAGCCGGGCAACACTGGTGCACCGCTGCTGTGAAACTCAGCATGGGGTTCAGTATCAGTGAATAATTATTTTAGTGTAGCTAAATAATTAGTTTAGTGTCCAAATGCTGTCTAATAAGCCCGCATCAGTTAGCTACTGTAGATTACAATGTAGTTCAACATAGATGATTTAGTTTAGATCAGCGCGCCTGAATTGACAGGCGTATTGCCAGCGCGGAGAGCCGAGCCAAGGGTAACGGGGCTTTACATTGTGCATGTGTACCTGGATGGTGTATACATCGCACGGGACTTAAATGATACTGGATGAATGATCGGGCTAGGTGTAGGTCATATATTTTTATTCCTGAACCGAGTCGTATCCCATACCTTATTGTGCATGATTGTGATCAAGGTGGTAAAAGGATAACCCCTCGACCTTGATTCACTGAATACAGATAATTATCATACTGTGATTATCTGTTATATCTGTTATCATATAACATACTGTGTTATATCTACTGTGATTATCTGTTATCTGATTATATCTGTGTTACAGATAATTATCATACTGTATTCACCAAGATGGCAAATACAGATCCTGGACCGTCTAAATTCCGGACTGACTGGAGCAAGTGCTGTCTTTGCCAGAAGAAGAAGAGTGAAGAGCTCGTCACCACGTGCACAACAACCACAAGAACATGATGGCTACACTATGATTGCGACTAATATTCCCCTCTTT
>JAXMNL010000035.1:291990-304648 GCA_035128595.1 Eptatretus atami | reverse complement strand
CCCGCACTCCCCTGTAGACTCCCTTCATGAGCACAGATTGTGATGCAGTCAATATACCTTTGTTAGGCATCAGATATGAAGCTTGTGGCAAAGTTACATCAAAATCGTATGTTTGGTTCAAGCGATAATGACTGAAGTGTTTACCGACTGACTTCTCACTCACTCACTCACTCACCTGACTAAAGTTCAGGTGAGCTAAAAAAAATAGAATGGATAAACAATGATTGTAATTTTTTGCAATGGATGGTGACAAAGGGATAATTCACAAATCAGTATATACATATACAAGTACAATTAAATTCCAGAAGTAATGATAAGCTCATTGACTGAACCTGATCAGAATAAGAAAAGCAGTTAAAGGCATGCACTGGTGCTTTAAAAAGGGAAATTGAAGTTTTTTGAAAGAAAAAAAAAAGAAAGTACACAAAGGGTCAGGGGTTGGGGTGAACTTCTGTCTTTCCCTGCTCAAAGTTTGCTTGAAATGGATTTGCTCAGATTACTTGTCATATTTTGTGGTGACTTTTCTTGAGTTATTCATTTCAAAACTGGCTTCTTCAATAAGTCATGGGATTCCTTTTCAGGAGCAATATTTACAATGTGCATGTGAAGTGAAAATCGGGATTAAGCATTTAGTTCACCTCTATCTGTCCGTCTGTCTGTCCATCCAACAACATCAGTTTATGATCGAGGTACAACTTAATTGCAATTGAACATTGTATTCTGAACACGAATCAGAAAACAAATCTGCAGTTTGGCAGTACGTTAGCTCTGAATTTGTCCCAATCACACATGTGCAGAAAGGAATGAGATTATTTCTTTAATCTGTCTGCCTGTCTGGCAGTGAAACAAAAAACACCTGTTTTTAAGGATGTCATAAAAGACGCAAACAACAGGCATGAAGAACCAATGTGATATGTTCAGTAAGGTGATGCAATAACCACTGTGTAAACTTCTCGAAATATTTTTTTACATGACCTTTACAATCTTTATTTTATTTCAATTTAATGTATACTTGATCACTGGAGAACACAAATTTCCTTGTTATTGCTTCCAAAAACCTCCAGTTATGCAGTACTTAGACATGTTATATAAGATCGTGTATAAGACTGCAGCAACAGCACTAAACTTCTGGAAAAATATTTTATACGACGTTGAAAATCATGATATTATTTAATTTGAATGAAAAACTTGAGCACTGCGTGGGGTAAGCTGTTCTATGAACTTTCTAGTTCCATGATTATGAAATTATATAGTTCACAGATCTAGAGAATATTGCTTCTTCTCTTTGGACTTAAGACCCAGTTATGCATCAGCTCATCAATCTTGGAAAGGAGTTAAAATTTTCCACGTTTATTCCCCGACGCCTAAGCTGCTCCCCCTCGCCCATGAACGCGGCGGCCGGGTTGCCCCTCTCTATGGCATTGCCCCCCTCCGAGATGCCCAGCGTGGCGTAGAATTGATAAGCCCCAGAGGGTCCCTTTCCCGACGGGCGCCCGTGCCCACTACACCTGCCCCCGTGGCATTTTCTGTGGCGCTACGGTGTCCCTTTCTGAAACGGGTTGCCCGTGCCCACTTTACTCACTCATCCCGGCCCCTCTGGGCACTTGGCGCTACTCTGGCCCGACCTAATCCGTGCCCCGTGCCCACTCCACAAATACTCACCTTTCCACAGCCTATGCTCCAGCCGCGGGGTTCCATGAAACTCTTGCACCCTCCAAACGGCGTTTGTTGCCTTCTCCTCGACACCAACAAAACGACCTTTCCTGTTGGTAACATTTAACTACCCTCCACTAACAACATTTAAACTGGACCCGTGGGTCAACTTGGGTGGGAATCACTCCTCCCCAAACCAGTCATCTCGGCCACAAACACCATGCATACCACATGCTCGCTCCACTCACACCACTTGGGCCCACTCGTCCCACACTCATTCCCTTTCACACACTTTCCATTTCACAACTCACACAACCATTCTATACTGCCATCCTTCTTAAATTAAATCCCCGACTGTAACTCGTGCTCCCTCGTCATCCCTTAAAAACTCCCATGCACGTTCCATTCTCTACTAATAGCTAAGCTCCGTCTTCCAATACACATTTCCAGTCTGTCCATGTCTCCCGAAAAATCCCAAAAATTCCCATTTCCTAAATTATAAACTGAAATCCTTTTGACTCTAAACTTAATCCATTCCACGGGGGCTTTTTAACCAATTGCAGGCAGCAATCATGTTCCCCACTGAAGCGGTCTAACTATGCTAACCCATCGTCCCCACTAACTAGTACTTCCTGTGCCCCCCTAGCAAGGGGGTCTTCCTACCCTATGCCCAGGGAATCCTGTTTACTCGAAGCGAGGTTTTCCCCGTTTCCTCTGCCATCTCCCCATGCGGTGGTTTTACGGTACGCCCGCTTCGTCCCTTTCACGGCCTCGTTACCGATCACCGTCCCCTCAACTGCCGATCCGTGCCTGGCAATGACCGTCACTCCGCCAATTCCCGAATAGCCGCCGCCGCGTTGAGAATTCCCCACGCCGGACGTGCGCTGTTTGTCCGGCCCCATTCGTGCCGCGAGATTTCCCGCCAATGACGTCACACGGCCACGAGCCTGCCAGCTGCGCGCGTTAACGTCCCCGGGTGAACCCGGCCGCGTTGCTCCGCAAACAGAACACGCTGGGTAAGCAGCACGAATGTCCCCGAACACTTCGCTCCACGTAGGGATCCGCGTGTTCCAATCCACTAACACTTCGCCATCTAACCCGTCCTCGCGACGGCCTTTTCCGATACACGGGACGTTTCCCGCGCCAGCTTCCCTGTACGAAAACGATCGGGCGCGAGAGCCGTCGCTACCTGCTAAGGCCCCACCACACGACGTCCCTGTGAAACCGGCGTGGATTCTCGAAAACAGCTGCAAGCCCGGCCCTTCGGTCGCTTTCCCGTCCCTTGTCTGCGCGACCCGTCTATCCATTTCCACGGCAAGCCATCTTACTCGAGCACGCATTTCACTCACGCTACTGCGTAGTTCCTTCAAATTTACACTCGCTGCACTCACACCTTTAACCACAAAACACCGGGACCAATTTACACTGGGATTCGCACTACGACCAAGGGCCCGGTCCCGGCTCTTCTTTACCCCAAGCTTCCGCGCGTTTACCGTTCACAGCACTCGCCCCCCCTAACTCGCAGCGGTAACGAGGCGACCGAACCCACCCGGTCGCCGATCAGCTTCAAGGCGGGGCACTATTCCCTCCCCTCGTTCCTGAAGCCGCGAGGTAGAGGCTCACTCCTGCTGCTTTTGCACCCTGCCCGGCCACGAACATATTTCGCCAGCTCACCCCCATTGCTCCTCCACTACCTCTCTGTGTTTGCCTCTTCTTTCACCCCGTTCAATTCCACCCTCACTCTTCCGTCTGTCTCTGCTTCCTTGTTCTTTGTTGTGTTCTCTTCTCCTGTTTATTTACTGTGCTGCCACACTGTCCCCTGTGCCGGTCCTCTTGACTAGTCATGCTGTGCCGCATTGTTTGCTTTCCGGTGCCCGCCCTCCCTACGTAGAGCCTATGACCACGCTGTTGAAAAAAAACAACGCGTGAGCCATGACCACGCTTGTTGTGAAAAACAACGGTGTGATGAGCCATGACCATCGGCTTGTGAGGGAAAAAGAACCGTTGAGCACTATGACCACGCTTGTTGAGAAAAAAGAACCGTAGCCATGACCACGCTTGTTGAAAAAGAACCCGTGAGCCATGACCACGCCCTGTGTGACCGCAGAGAAGAAAAGAACCGCGTGAAGCCATGACCCGCTTGGTGTTGAGGAGAAAAGAACCACGTGAGCCACTGCCACGCTCTTAATTGAAAAAAGAACCTGAGCCATGACCACGCTTGTTGAAAAAACAACGGTGTGAGCCATGACCACGCTTGTTGAGGAAAAAGAACCGTGAGCCATTGACCAGCGCTTGTTGAGAAAAGAACCCATGGTGAGCATGACCAACGCTTGTTGAGAAAAAGGAACCTGTTAGCCAATGACACGCTGTTGAAAAAAAGAAACCCCGTGAGATTGACCACGCTTGTTTGAAAAACACACGTTGAGCCATGACCCCACGCTTGTTGATGAAAAAGAACCTGTCGTAGCCTCATGACCAGCTTTTGAAAAAAGAACCATTGACGCCATACCACGCTTGTTTTGAAAAAGACCTGAAGCCATGACACGCTGGTTGAGAAAAGAACCGTGACCATGACATGCCTGTTGAGCAAAAGAACCGTCGAGCCCATGCCACCCACGCTTTTCTGGTTGAAAAAGAACCGTGAGCCATGACCACTGCTTGTTTTTGCAGAACAAGAACGTGAGCCCATGACCACGCTTTCGTTTGAAAAACTGAAAAAAAGAACTCCCGTGGTGAGCCATGACCACGCTTGTTGAAAAACAACGGTGAGGCCATGACCAGCTTGTTGAGAAAAGAACCGTGAGCCTCCGACCACGCTTGTGAGGAAAAGAACCCGTGAGCCATGACACCGCTGATTGAGAAAGAAAATGTCGCCCTTGCTTTTGTGCTTTTTTGCCCGCTTTATCGTTTTATGCAGACTGTGGGCAAAAACAGTCGTGAGTGATTGCAGATTTTTTGTTTACTCGTTCCACACCAGGACCCAGAATTTTGTACTGTGACCTTTATGTCGACATGGAAACAGTCTCGATTGCTCTCGTTTTACCGACGCGAAACTTCGACAATTGTGTTACCCAACAACAACCTATGGAAGAACTTGCCTTTGATGTTGTAGACAACAAATGTAAGCTCTCCTGCGGTCTCCTATTCTGTGACTCTAATTGTTATTGAACCGTTACTCTGCTCCCAGTGATCTTGTACAATGTATAACAGATCACCGTCCCCTACATTCTGTGTCAAACTTACTATAACATTTCTATTTTTGTTTCTGTACTGAAGCGTTACCACAACTCATTACCCAACGTCGTCAAGAATAAACAAACTCAAAAGCCTCAGCATGTTGTTAGACGTTAAGGTTTCATTGGCGGTAGGCGGTGGCCGGCGTTAGCTGTATGCTATCCGCGTCCACACGGAGAGAGGCAGAACAGTTTAATCGACTAGGCCAAGCACCAGACAGCAAGCGAAGAACGTCGGTCCGCCGGCTCAGGAATCCAGTCCATAACAAACAAGTTGTCCGCAGTATCACTCGACGCCATCGTTCCAGACCAATCAACATGTCAGAGAAGTCACTCAGAAGTAACCCGAATCAGTACGATCATTTCAGGCGGTTCAAAAATCTTCAGATACTGGGTTCTAACATAAGTTCTTCTATGTTAGCACAAAAAACGTCGTGCTAAAGCCGTTCGCTGCCTAAGCTGGCCTGCAGTACGAGAGACAAGCAGCTCGCTGAACTACGCCAAAAAAAGCAAAGCCTGGCGCCCCCCGCTCCAGAACATCCAGCAGAATTCAGCCCATGAATCAGCACACGGCAATTCAACGCAACAATGGACGGGCTGAATATCTACCTCTACTACAATCTGAAAAAACATCGCCGTAACTGACGGGCAGAGTTAC
The DNA here is from genome assembly GCA_035128595.1 of Eptatretus atami. Classification (NCBI taxonomy): domain Eukaryota; kingdom Metazoa; phylum Chordata; class Myxini; order Myxiniformes; family Myxinidae; genus Eptatretus; species Eptatretus atami. The sequence continues at coordinate 299,104 of JAXMNL010000035.1, read as the reverse complement.
ACCAGCCATTGCAAAATTGTAATTGCCGAACCTTGAGGGGGGAAATGGGCCCGCCCCCGATATCAAACCTACCTCAGGAGACATCAGCAACAGCGCACAGAACAGTTATGTGTGAAGATCACAGGTTATCCGCCTAGTTGTTACCAACTGCTGACTTATCGCTACTGACAATTATGCAAAATTTTTGCAAAAACCACCGGCCTCTTACGCCAATATCGCCCCAGGTGCTGTGCTAATTTATACCACAGCAACAACACCAGACACCCTGTCACCCCTTCTTTCCCTTGATTTAAATAACCGGAGCTCTACAATTATTACCGCTACATCTGCTTCCCCACGAGTAGTAACACCTGCCCACTCCCCCCGCCGCTCCGACATTTAATCACCAGTTCAAACCCTTCGTGTTGACATTAGCGCCCGAATTTGCCTTCATTTGTTGCCGGTCTCATACACAGCAAAATCAATACAATGTGGCCTACCTGACTCACTGACTTTCTTTCACAATATCTGCGCCCTTGAATAGAGGATTTGCTGTTTTAACACGCCTGGTGTTACATTCAACGACACCCCAGAAAGCATACACAGTTGTGCGAAGGCAGACTTTCGCAGCGTTGTTGAACGATGTTGGCGCCAGTCGTTTAATGAAGAGCATTGAACTTCTGGATTCCAAGGGTTAGCGTCCACACAATCAAAGCCAAGAAAACATCCGCGCGCGTCCAGCTTAAAATATGGTCAAATGACTGCCCAACAATCCATCTTTTCTCCGCTATTCAACACGAAACTATCGGGAGCGCTGCTTTCTCAGAGGGAGCGACTAATTGGCAGTCCTGGAGGAAATTGGTGGAAGCCTCCCAAAATCAAACAAAAATCTTGCTTCCTTCCGCGGCTGTTCAAACAATAGCCAACAAGCAACGTATGAACTCGTCATACCATTGTCATGAATGTGCTTCCTCAAAGAAGATCAAAAAGTACGCCACTCTTTTCTGAAAGCGCTATTTTGACCCTCTTCAATCAGCTGACACCAAGAGTAACTCCCCCACATACTTCAATTAAACTGCCTACAACATCCAGGAGAAATGGATGCGAGACAAATGCATGCGTCACGTACAAAAACGAGAAAAAATAATGTGGTGGTTCTCCTTTTTATGTGTTGCGTCCGAGTTTTATCAAGAACCTTCAGCTCAGGTACGCAATGCAATATCCTAGTTTGGCCGTACGAACCCAGTAATGCCCCCGCACAGAGCAGCAGTCAGAGTGGAACGATATAGACCCAGTCACAGGGGGTAAACAAACTTCCTGCGCCCACATCGCACCCTCTTCTCCACGAACAAGAACGACAGACATTTCAGCCAAAATTGCCTTCTGCACAATCCACCAGCACATAACTCCCACACGACTCCTGTCCCTCGGTTGCGTTCAAAATTGTGAAGCTCACTTGTCGGAAAAAAAAAAAAAAGACCTTTCTTCTGCCGGGAAAATAAGGATATGTTTCCGGGTTTGCTGTGACTTTCAACTGACCACGTTTGCCACCAGACATGTAATGTTAATTAAAAATTTATCCTGTCTGCTGTTTCTGACTAGGTTGTACAGGCCACACCAAGCATGTTTACAGCAATGCATACGACAGCGGCAGCCCCTGAAAAAGAGCCCATCGCGTGCAACCCCAAACAGAGCCCGCCACGCCAGCCAATTAAGGCGTTCGCCGTAGGAAACGCGGGGAGCTACCCCGTCAACGTTTCCGAACTCAAAAATGGCACACAAATTTGTCGGATGATGTGTCCCCGGGGTTAACATCACTTGCAGTTGCTTTAAAACAATTTTCTGACCAACAGTCTTTACCACAGTGACAATCCAACACAAGGTTTATATCCATGCCCCTACGTAATCCTCGAACGACCAGCTCCCAGGCAACGTCTAACAGCTCGCCAGATCAAGATTTTTTTTCATCCTGAATCGTTTGATTGATCGGGCGGTGGGAATATTCCCTACAACTTACGTCATGCTCCGGCGGTCGTCAGCGCAAATGGTTGCCCGAAACCGTGCCTGCACCATGGCTACACAATCAGAGTCCATAGACCAGTAACCCACAAAAATACAAGTTCCCTACGTTTCATCTGAAGCCAACAGTGCGATGAAAATTTCCAAATGCCCGTCACGCAAATAGCCACGCCCGATGTCGCCATTCCATTCATGCCACCTGGTCTGATATTTGCTGCAGAAAGAAATCCCCAGATTGACAGCGACGCCGAGATATTAATTTGCGACCTCGGCCCGCGCTGATCATTCCAGAAGCGCCATCATATTTGGAACAACGGACGGCGCCGAGAGGATCTCCATTCCGCCAGAAAACAACTTCTTGGCTGGGCGATAACTCGGTTTTTGAAACTTTGTATCGGCAACAGTGTTCATACAAACACGGTCTGTTCCTGTGTCCGTCCGAATAACAATTCTAACATCCTCTGCCCCCGGCCCTCCACAGCCACCGGTTCGCCCGGTCAATCATCTTTTCTCGCCCCCATGTGACAATAAGCTGTTGTTGAAGAAAATTCGTTACCTGCCAAAAAACCGACAATTTTTCAGACATTTTCAATGTGAATCAAATTATGACCAAACAAAATCTGGCACCTGCTCCACTCGAAGACAGACAATTCATTTCAGTAATGAAAGAGAGATATGCATCGGTCACCTGCAAGGCGGGTAATGCTGCCGGTCGGTGGGCACCGCTGCGGTTTAACCGGCAGACAGACAGCGGCACCCTAACAACTAACCCGCGAAACGCCACCAAAAAGAGCTAGGCTTCTTCCTGCACCTACAGCCTCACATTTTTTAAAAAACCCAGATAAGGAAACAACACATCGGCTCGGACAGGTGTACGTTTATGTGAAGCAGGTCTATCCCGGGAATAGAAACCCCTCCGTACGCAAGAACAGAAGAGGAAAAACAATAGCCCCCACCTCCTTCCTTCGAGAAGTGCAGGAATTGCACTGCGTTATCTACCACTCTTTCCGGGCTTTACCATCCCACCATAAAGCCCGCACCAGATAACGGCGGCGATTTTCGAACTCCTCCTCCAAGTACAACGGCCCTCGACTCCCGTATGCACTCAAAGACGTGTTTGCTAAAAGCGGGCAGGAATCTGACCAATGACTTACTTGCGTGTTTTGACTAAGGTTTCGCTCTGATGACCAGTGGCGATTTCAGTCTGACATTCAGTCCATGTCTTTATGAGTTTCCTGGTCAAACAAGAACACCGCAATTACCCCAGAATTTTTCTCTCTGTCCGGGCCGCTACCGGGTATTCAGATAGCGATCCCCGAGAGAAACCGCTCTGTGACTTATGAATTGACAGTTAGCATGTCCTTCCGCGGGAACTAGGCCGTCTCCCCCGATGTGGCCACGTCCCTCCCACGGGTCTCTCTCCCGGCGGGGAAAGCTGTCTCGTCGCCTGGACAAGAAACACAACCCAATGGATGCCGTCAACAAACCTTCCCTGTACTACACAACCTTTTATGTTGATGACGGAATGGGATGTCATGTCAATCATCCGTGTGGACAAAGCTCCGGTCTTACATTACAACTTCTGGTCTGCCACAAAAGAAGCTCTTGGCCGACACGGCGGGTAAACCCTCCGCCTCCACAAACTTGTCAGTCAAAAATAGCCAGATAGTACTTCAAAAGTCACTTTTCCTTCTGAGGATTTTGCTAAAAAACCTTCCTCAAGAACTTCGAAAAACTCTTTTGACGAAGATACCTTACCACACAGAGAGAACAGCTTTAGGGCGCCTGTGTGGGACCTCCAGGCACGATGTTTCACCCGTTTTGAAGTCAACACCAAACATTAACTAAACCATTTCACACGTTTAGAGGCGGGGGGTGTTTGTCCTACGATTACAGGCAGTGTGTTCGACCCCCCTAGTCTTCGTCCGCCCCCATAATTGTTTCAAGGTAAATTACTTCCTCCGAGATCTCAATGACGGAGACTGTCAATTCTGGACGAGCATTGTCTTCCACACCAAGACAGGAAAAGAATGGCCATATGATTGAGAGACAATTCTCTGAAGTGCACTATAGAACATGTTACAGCGTTCGCAGGACCTACGCCCCAGCCACGAACGAAACTGCTCAAAAGAGAAGTCCACGTTTTCTCCGATGTGCCTCGGACGAGAGAAGCGAAATAATCGCAGCTGTCGCGTACTTGAACGACACCAGGACGTCAGCCCGGTAACACGCACTTTGGATTCATCCCTGGGCAAAACAAATAGTTGCCCCAAAGCAACCTGGCAATACAATTCCACGCCTGGAATTGTGTGCGCGTCTGTGCTCGCGGTGCAAATCTCAGAGGACAGTTTGAACAGCTGACTGTGACCATTCGCTGAAATAAACTTCATTCACAGACAGTCAGACCTGTTATATTGCAGTGTATTGGGTGGGTACTCTGTCCTTATAACATACCCCAGAAGATTCTAGTGTATGCTGGCAAAAATTCCGTTAGCTCCGAGCGCATACAAAATATCCCACATGTCAACCAATGGAAATATGTGCCTTCACATAACATGAACCCAGCAGACGTCTCTGCTACAAACGACTCCATTCGCAGCGCTGATCTCCGCCCCGGAGCTCCGATTGCTCCAGGCGCTGCCGCCATGAGCCGACTCGTAGTCCCACATGTTGCGGCTGCGAACTTCGATGACCTCCCCAAGGTGAGCCCAGCGACCCTCCGCCAGTCTCCGTGCTGGAGACTAGCTCTCAATAAACGTCGGCGTGTTTTTTTTTCGATGACTGTGGTGTGCCCGGTCTTATAAGTTGAATGTTTAGGTGTTTTATTTCATCATTGCAGGAATACTGCATTGCGTATCTTCTCTCTATCCGATAGTCTCGCCTCCTTCTGTATCGTTGCATGTTTATTTGTACAAAATACAGTTATTAGAAAATTTCCCAAAGCTCGTCTCCGTCCACTGTATATTTGGCATCCACATGGTCCGGTGGTTCTTGCAAAGGTCAGATGAGTTCATCCCCCGCTAAACTGCAGTACTAAGTCTCAAGCCGGCCGGCTCTTGGCCGAGTTGCCGGTGCTACCGAGCCGGAGTTTGGTGCTCAGTCGCTAGTTGAGAACTACTACCTACAGTCCGGACTAAGAGTGACACCGAGTTAAAATCGCGAAATGAAAACGTGTCGCGCGAGGCGTGACATCCCCGGTAAGCCAAGACTGCGTGGTTATTTAGGTATATTGGATCTAGAACAATACCCTACGCCACCCGTCTGCCAATGTTCAAATCGAACGCGGTCAGAGTACTGGCGGTTTACACAGTCGATTTTAATTGATTCCCGCGGCTTTCCGTGTTTAATTCCCGAAGCACGACGGACCGTATAACCCGGGGCTTGAGACTTGTGGATGGACGGCTACACCAACTTCCCCACAGCGAGTCGTATCTCGCGCGACCGAACACCACAGCCCAACAAACAATATCTTTTAACCTTTTGTTATCTTATTTTTTTTTTATTTTCAGTTATACACTGCGTTTGTTCATTGTGTTAGTGTTTTATGCGAAAGTTTATAAAGTGCCCATTTTTCTGAGCGCTATTGCAAAGCGGAGGAAATAGAATGCGAAGAGGGTTTGGAGAAAGCACACCTTAAGATAGTAATGTCCACAAATTTCTCGCATCTACTGTGGTTCTAGCTTAGTGTTAAGCGAGTGATTGATGGCACTGAATGATTCGATATGAGAACAACATTGTCCTTTTTACTGGCTTGTTGTAATGTCTTGTTGTGAGTGGTGACGATCGTTTAATTCTAAAAAGATGAAGTTGTATAATAATTATAATAACAAGTTATAATGTGGACTTATGACTTCAACCAGATTGTGCGCTCAAACGAAATTGCGAGTTCAGGATGATTAATTATTCTTGAAAATAAAGGATCCAATATATTTTAGATTACAAGCGCTTGGTGAGGTAGGATGGCTGCATTATACCAAGTTCACTTCTCATCCTATACATAAGTGGTAAAAGAAGGGAGGAAAAGAAAGGTATAGCCAGTCACCAGTGTGCTTTGCAATGTCTAATGCTGTGCCAGAGTGTGTGTTCGTGTTGTGCTGTGTGCTTTTTTGAATAACCACAAGATATTGACCAACACCTACATGCTGGATCGACATCATTAATTAACCTTTGGATCTTGATATAATAGAACCGACGGTCATATACCAAAAGGGCAAAGTCGACTCGCGTGTTTGTGAGATTGTCGTGGACCTTCCCAAAAAATGTGCAGAGTAAGAAAGAAAGGCTTCCAACTCTGTGGGTTTATGGGGAACTGACAACAAATTTCTATTTTGACAGTTTATATTATTATAGTGGATAGTGGTTCTACTATTTAATCAAAGCAATCATAATGCACTTATTTAAATGTTTGAGAATTATATGTCTATTGGTAAAGCAGATGTTATCTATCTATATGGTAAAAACATAACTAGCTTAAATCTTGAACAATATCAGAGAGAGAATGTTTACAACCATTTATGAAATTGAAATTACCTTGGATTATGCTTTCCTTCTACACCAAAGTTAGTGGGGTTTTTTGTTTGTTTTTTACATCAGGAAATGTTTCATATTCAGGCGATAATAAAACTTACAGAACTGAAAGCTCCCAAAGAAAGAGAAAGAACAAACAGCAAAACGTAGAACTGTTAATGAGTGCTTGTTTTATATGATTTCATAACAGATCCGCTCCAGATGGGACGGAAGTAAGTTGGCAATGGCTCCAGCAATAAATAGCTCTGAAATCAAATAGCAACAGACTGCAAGAATTGACGCCCTGTGCTCTCTGGTCGGGCGCAAAAAAGAGCGGCACGAAATCGAAACAGGCCAAACTCTTGCCTCTCCACTCCAGTGTCAGATCGACTTGTGCAAGTTAGAGTCGCGCCCAAGCAATTGACAATTACGATATGCACAGAATTCAGGGATCCCTTGGCACCAAGATGCCTGACCAAACATTATCAGACAGGAGTTGGATATGGGCAAAGTTGTGATTGTATATAAATAGAAATGTAACTGCAAGCATCAACACAACCAAGTGGAATTAACTTTGTTGCAATTGCCATAGTTTAATTTCTGTGAACTA
>JAXMNL010000035.1:241493-253850 GCA_035128595.1 Eptatretus atami | reverse complement strand
ATTTTAAGTAACTGTATCCATGTATTTGTCGTGGGGTTCGAGTATAAACCCCCTGTGCATCCATTTCTGTGCCTCCGTTGCCGCCATTGCACCCTGCCCTTGTGCCATCTTGGTGCAGCGCTCAATTGTTTTCCCACAACCGCGATTAATCTGCGAGATTCTCGGTGGCTGTAAGCCTCCAAGGGAGAAGTTTGACCGTCCGGGCTGGTGGTGTTAACCGCCCATCACCACAAATTGGGTTGGGGGGATTAACCTTGGCTGCCAGTGCCACGACAATATATATATATATATATATATATATATATATATATTATATATATATATATATATATACATACAGGGTGTCCCAAAAAATATAACAACTTTCATCTGCAAAGAGGATGGTCATAACATATATATATTTAAAGATACATGGCTGGATAGAAAGCTGAAAGGTTGAAGTTTATTGTACCAATGCCAAAATTGCCACCAAAATTTAAATTTTGGTATAGAATCGTCGTTTTCTTTGAGACCACATGTTCGATGTAGGCCCCGTTGTCCGATCACTGCCTGCAAATGCGTTGTCATGTTCTCCATCACTTTGGAAACGTTTCCTGAGGAATGTTCTGGATTTCTCGGTGGATGTTTTCCTTCAGCTGATCAAGAGTCTGAGGCCTAGGTTTCCATAGATCCTGTCCTTGAGATACCCGCACAGAAGAAGTCTGGAGGAGTAAGGTCAGGGAATACGGTGGCCACTCAACGTCTTCGTAGAGGGAGATAAAGCGGCCCTCAAAATGTTGGTTAAGAAAAGCCTTGTTTCCCTGGCTGTATGGGCGGTGCCCATCCTGCTGGAACCACTGGGTTCTCAGCTGGATCAGGTTGTTTCTCCTACGGGCCTGAGTACGTAGCTCAGGCAGATAGAATTCCTGAATCATTTCGCGATAGTTCCTCTGGTTTACCGTGCAAGTGCGTCCCTGGTCATCTTCAAAGAAGTATGGACTAATTATCCCATACCAACAACTGCACCCACATGGTGACTTTGAGATCAGATCGAGGCACCATTTCAGTTGATGCATTACCGGATTTTCAGTTCCCCAGTACCGAAAGTTTTGCTTGTTTACCTCCCAGACAAGTGAGCATGGCATTCGTCCGTCATGTGAAGTTTTTGAGGAAGTCTGCATCTTCCTCCAACTTCCTGAGAACCAATTTGCAAAGTCTAGTCGTTTGCGTTTCTGTTGATCAGTAAGCACCGTTTCCGTTTGAATTTTGTATTGAAGACATGAATGTTCTTGGCGAAGGATCCTCTGAACGGAGCTCTTATGAATGTTTGTCTCGGCAGAAAGTCGTCGAATCGATTTTTTTGGACTCTGAACGACCGCCTGTCTCACCATTTCCACATTTTCTTCACTACGACCTGTCCTCTTCCGACCACTGTGACCCTTGTGAAGGTCACAGTGGTTCCACATTGGTAAACTTTGCGATGGTGCACTTTATTGTCGAAAGTTTGGTGCATGGCGCAGTGGATACCGAAATGTCTCGAGTAAAGACGTTGCACCTGTATGACACTTTTCGTCTGGTGCCAAAGTTCAACAATTTTCGTCTGTGTTGTACGGTCAGTCGGCATTTTTCTGGTGCTTGCTTGTATCAAAATAAACTTCAGGGTCTCTGCAACAAGAACTGAAGCATTGGTGACAAAATTACTGCTTTTTTAGGATCAAACGAAGCATTTTAAAAGTTGTATATTTTTTTGGGCAACCTATATATATATAATATATATATGTATATATATGTATATATATATGTATATATATACACATGATTATTATCAACAAGCACTGATTGGTCACATGGATGACACCGACGTGAGTGCAAGCGATTATGCTGGACGTAAGCCCAATAATTATGGAGTCTTCTACAATTTGCTCGAACCATGCCGGTTGTCATTAAACTGTGTGCGTTCTAACCCACCAGTTTCCAAACTCAGTTGATTCCTAATTTAATCCTTCAAGGGTATCACTTAAAAAAACTGTCAGTGTGGGAACTTGGCAGAATCACAAGGCCGACCATGCTCTCTAAAAATACATGAATAATTCATTACACAAGAGGACACAGAAAGAAACACCAAACAGAAAGACACCAACAACAGTTAACTAAAGCACAAATAAACTAATCCCCTTATATAGTTCCACACACACACACACAGCCACACTCAAACCAGGCAAGCAAGAGGGGAAAGCACATGGTGAAAACCCAGGCTGTTGCACAACTCATACATGTTGGTACAGCAAGCAAGGCCAGACAGCAGACAAGAGTCACAATGAGGATGCAAGGAACAGAAGTAGCATGTGCAGCTGTTTCAACCAAGAACTGTCCTCAGAGGATGAACAAACAGGAGGGCCAAAGAGAGCATTTTTGATTTGTATAATATTAATAGGTTCTATTAACAATCAAATTTCACAATTTTATTTGTGATTAAATAACGAGTATTTGGAAGATAGAATACATTTTAAAATCAGGCAATTTGAAGTTTACGCACCAAAATTTGACCATCTTCTGGAAGAGAGTGGAAGACAGCATGGTGCTGCCATTAATTGTACAGACATAACAACACAGGTTATCCACAGTTCTTTCAATAGAAAGAATGAGGCTCATAGAAAGCTGGCAACAGAGGGAAGTCAACATCGTGAGAATCCATGATGAAAGAGCAGGCACATGGACGAACAAACAAAAAGTGCTCGAATGTAAAGGATTGCATGTCATCTCGTGAACCATGACATTGAGGCTCTGGAGGGAAAAATAGGATTTCATGTCTGTGAACCTCCAGCGACCATCAATGAGCACGTGGTCAATCTCCTTTGCCACACAACCAGCGTTGGAATACCAAGTCCAGTGATGAGCTTGTGGGTGCTGAAACCATGAACCAGCCACCCTAAGTCCATGACTTCTTGCAAAGTCACGGAACTTAGTGCTCTTCTGGTAAGTTCCAAACCCATGGGGACCAAACACATCTCATAACCATCCGTATCAGTTCCAGTCGATGCATTGGAATCCCCCAAGACTAGAAGTATATCTCGCCTGGGGCACTGATCAACCACATACTCGAGTGTGGCATGGAATGCGTCCTTCCACGGTGAGATCACTCCCCTCAGTCTGAGTATATACAGAGACCAGGGAAATGACACCCAAGGAGTGACTAATCTTAGTCTCATAATATGCTCATTGACCGGTGTTACCTCAGTTATCATTGGAGTCAGCTTATTGGACACAGCTACAGTAACTCCTTGGGCATGGTAACCATCAGAGTGACTAGACCAAGAGTAGGTGTAATCACCCGCCATGATCTTGCCACAATCCGGTCTCCGAACCTCAGAGAGTGCTGCAATACCAATGTCCAATGCTTGAGCTCAGATGATAACAGAGACAGGTGATCATCTCTTATGGAAAGGACATTCCAGGCACCCACCGAAGGGACCGCCTCATGTTAACCCAAGGAGACCGCCATCTGGTGGACGACACCTCTGCACCACTCGCCACACTCTCCCGCAATCTGACCCAGGAATGTTACCCAAGGTTTCCCTCCTATCATCAAAGATTGGGGTCCGAAGGCTTTGCCCAATCCCATCATCCGGTAAGCTGCCCTGCAAAGGGAAACTGCACAGGAGGTACTCCAGGGAGTGGGTTTTCAGATTTTTATGCTTCTGGAATGTTTTGCGGAATGAAGGGTTTTACGGAGGCCGTGGTTGCAAATTCTGCCACCACCTCCTAATAAGAACTAACCCAACTGCAGGACGACGTCCGCAGACACAGTTGGGCACTAGAATATGGATGGCCGGTAACATCACTAGATATGGAGCTCACAAGGAGCTCCCTCGCCTTTTGACTGGTTTTGTTCTTCATCCTGCTGGGTGTCCATATCATAACAGCCTCATTAAAAAAACTTGTTGGAGGAGATGGTTTAGTCGCCAACAACCCGACCATGGAACAGGTTAATACAGGTTTACATGGTACTGTAGCAAGTCACAGATCTAATCTAACCTGACCTGACAACTACTGGTGCCCTACCCGTTTAATTACTCGTTATTGTTCCCCTAACCAATTCACTGGAGGGGACTACAGGTTTGATGTCGTCTGTCTGTCCGTCCGTCGTCCCACCTTGGTTTTTCGGACTTTTTTCGCATACCCTTTAATATACATAACTGAAACTTGGTACATCGCTTTACTATGATAAATTTCAGAACAAGTTCGAGATTCAGGGCGTTTTTCAATTTTTACACAGCGTTATGCCCTTTTTAAACTTAGAAAATATCACATATTATACTGTACATGGGTCAGTGTCAGCACTGTATGTGTTGCATGTCTCAGTACATAGTGTTCACCCGGAGATAGGTACAGTACAATGTGTAATCGTAATCAATTCTTTGTTTTTGGTTATTATTACGTTTAATGATTTTTACCCATGGCTCCCGAGGGAAAACTGCTGCTCGTGGTGAACCAAAATCAAAAATGTCAAAGAAAGTGGTATCTTTGACTCAGACGTGGGGTTTTGGATAAGCTTGGTCGAGGCGAGAATTTGTTATTATATTTATTCGCTGGTGTTTGGAGCTCCAGAACGATTTATAAAAGAAACACGCCCACAGCTTACAAACAAAACAATTTAAGAGATAACGTAATAGAGGAGTGAAGGTGAGGGCTATATGGCTGGCCGGATGGGCTAGAGTTACGCACACTCGCCTTTAAGACGTCGAGTCTGGGTTTGAATCCCGACCCAACTATAAAGTCCCATCCCGGTGTTTCAAGGTGCGGTGATTCATCAATGTGTGTGCTGTTTCTCGGATGGACGTTAACTGGGCATCTCATCTGCCGGCATAGTTGGTGGACGTTAAAGATCCTACGCTGTCTTTTGCAAAGAGTGGGTGAGCTATCGCCGACCCAATGAACAAATTCCAAATTCCTGCTCTCACTACTTGCTGGGAAGGCAATGGCAAACCACCTAGTATAGCCTTTGCTCAGGAAGCTGCTTGGTGGGAAGATTATGGTACTGTGAACATAATATTTTACAATGCGTTATCACCTGTGAAAACAACAGTAATGCAGTTAGAGTTGAATTGTTTCCTTGCACTGTATTATAATTTGTTTCACTGCATGCAGATCATGTGATCTGACCCAGACATCACGTGATCTGTACTTTTTGCTCAGACGTTTACAATGACAATACCCACAACTGTGTGGTGATTGGTTGATTGAACAGAAAGATGTGCATCACTGCCCTTTTTGTTGGACACTAAATATTGCCTGGGTTTTTTTCCTGATAAAAGAACCCAGGAGAAAGGACTCTTTCTTCCCCATTACAAGGGGCATCGTGGACAGGATATAAGGCAATAAATGGCAGTGACAGGAGGTAAAACCATGATGGAGCTAGTAACACAGAAGCCAAGCTACAATAGCTAACCCTGATGGTGACACTGCAGGCAGATCAGTTGAAGCAGCAGGAGGCCTGGATAAGTGCACCACAAGCTGTTTATGTCCCCAGGGAATGTAAAGTACTATCTTCACAAGATTTCCAGAGAAACCGGGCAAACATTGTGGAGGAATTGGGATGGATGCAGCGAAGAGTGCCTTCAGAATATGCATGTTCTGTCCGGGATCAAGCATATGTCGTGCTGGACTACCTTGGGGCCAGGCCAGGCAAAAGTGAAGTTAACGCTGGAATGTGACCAAGCGGACATCTTGAAAGTATTTGAGACTCTGAAAGTGGTGTAATGGTAACCGTGGCGACCTGCTTGAAAGACTTTTATGAGGGGACCCAGAAATTCAACGAAAGATCCTTGCCTCTTGTTATAACTTGCAGAGAAATGATACATGTTTGCAGCGAGATGAACGACGAGTTTCCACACACAGAATTTGCCAAAATTAATTTGTTGCTAGTCTGAGGGATTCAGCTGTCCAAAGAGTTGAAAATGAAATTGCACGAACTTCCTGGATAATATTTGTGGACCTGATGCAGGTGGCCAGAATGTGTTAAAGAAGAGTAAAGTGGTGCTAAATCTAATGCAGATCGGACACCATTTTCCGGCCCAAGCGATAGCGTGCTGCAGCAAACTGGCAGAGGCTCATGATAACTTGGACGTACTAAAGCAGCTTGTCCAGCAACAGGGTGAAATAATTTATTATCTGCTCAAATAGGGCAATGGGGGTAAGCCATCATACTGACAGAGATCAGCCAGAGATGAGCAAGGGAGGATATGGTGTTGGAGATGTTAAAATCCTGGGAAACATCCAGAGGGACTGTCCACTTGGGACAAAGCCACAGGATTTTTGATAAACAACTACTGTGGAGAGCAAACAGTAGGGGATGTACCAGGCTCCATGCATACCAAGACAGCGGATGACTTTCTGGACAGAGCAATTGGGAAGTATCCCCTCTGATGGTGGAGAACAGCGATGTGCTGACAGAGTGTTTGCTGGACACAATGTCCCAAGTTATGACCATCGGTGAGACTTAAAAAAAAAAATTGTACTTTAAGCCTCGGGACTTGTGCCAAGGGGGTAAGATTTTTGCATCTTAGAGCTGCTAAGGTTAGATATTCCCTATGTTCGTTGCCTGGAGGTTGATGTTTCTGTGTTGACATTCAAGAGTCAATTGGTGTTTGTAGTTTGAGACATTAATTTCAAAAAATGTCACTGCAATATTAGGTATGAATAGTGAAGCACTGTAAAGATGTCTCTTTTCAGGGGATGAACAACTCGGGTACAAGACAAGGTATCGCTCGCTTATAGCTGAAAGAGGTAGACAGAATAACAAACCAGTAATGTCAACAAGCACACTTGCCGCAGTGACAAAATAGCTAGGGTACATAAAATTTATAATCTGAAGCCCCAGTATGTATCCACTTAAAGTGAAGTTCATGTTAATGGGTTGTGTATAGTCGGTCAGTGGGTAGTTGGCAGGAGGCTGTAGTTGAGGCCGACCAGAGACCATAAGGTTTTGCTGTGATTACCATTAGCTAAATAAAGTGACCAGGAGGGATGCATTCCCAATCCCTCGGATAGAAGAATCCTTAGATGCTCTCAACAATGCTCTGCTACTTTCTTCACTTGATTAGAGTAGTAGATTATGGGGTTTCTGAGGCAACCCATTGCAAATGAATGGGGGGAAAACTATGAATTGATCCCCGAAAACCCCTAAATAGGAGGCTAATTCCTCCCATACAAATGTTTCGGGAGAACTCTCTGACTCGAGACCCATCAGGACAAAAGAGAAGTATGATTTTCTGCCATACAAATGTATGGGAGAACTCTCTGAGTCGAGACCCATCAGGACAAAAAGAGAAGTATTTTCTGCATAACAAGCTCATGTTAAATTGAGACTGTCTTCAGGGCCCAAAAAACTCATACAAAATTATAGGGGAAGTTTCTTGATCAAGGCTTATTTGTCAAAAGAGGAGAATGATTTTCTCTCCCCCTCGGACCCTTACTCCACTCAAAGAGTGAGCCAACGAATATTTGATCATGTTCTATTTGAGTAATAATTAATTTTCCTATTAACATTTCATCACATCGTGTATGTTCACAAATATTATTTAGAACTTGTTCTTGGTCTAAATATCTTTGTTGAGCAGAATAAAATGATAAAGTCCTCTCAATGTTCTTGTTTGACACCTCCTGAGCCACATATCATTTTGAGATTATAGTAAATTGTTTTTTCATTGTTTATTGATAACCATCAAAGTTTTCAGTCCATCCAGGATATTTATTTTTTTAGTTACATCTCTACTTATTTGTAATTAATTTATCCGCTTATTTGTTTTATTACTTTTACCCCCGGTTATTTCTTCAATAAGCTTGTTTGATATTTCTCACATTCTTTATGTTTCCATTAAGTCCCCAAGGTTGATTGCATCTCCACTTCTTTGGTTTGGTTATTGCTTGGTTCTATCATTTTATAAATCAGCAAAAGATGGTAGTAATTTCTCTGCATTATACTTATAACCATAAGGGAGACTATTAATTCCATTCTCTAAAATATATCTTTTATCCATAAAGTTCTAATGCTTTCTTATTTATTTCTTCTGTATATAATTGATGTTAATAACTTCTTATTTTATTTCATTTTCTATGACTCTTCCTTCTTTAAGATTAAACAGTTGTAATAATGTTAAAGTTTATTGTTTTATTTCTTATTTTTTTTCTTTATTCCTTTGACTTCTTTTTACACCTTTCATATTATTTTCAACATATGTAAAAGCATAAGCCTTTGATCTCAATCCTATAAATTCACTCATAACCTTCCCACTCAATTCATCTTTAAACTTACCAATAACCTTTTCGTTATTTGATGAAAAAACACATCACCAGATTTATAATTACTGATATCATATATATCAATATTATCAATCATATCCTCATATACATCTCCAGTCTTTATTTCTAATATAAAACTATCTGTGTCCATATATAACAATGACACATTATCTTATACTTTAATTTTAAATTATTATAGTAATAGTCATACATAAACAACTTTGACAAATCAAGAATTGATGTCCATATATAATAGTTATTCCATTTCAATACTCTCTTTTTCAAATGATAGCACAAAGTTCTCTGAAAATACCTCCACCCCTTCAAAACTTGGTTTGTTAATTAACTTCTGAGGCCTGTTTCCAAGATGTAGCAAGTCTTATGTTTTTCTCGATTCCTAACATTTTCCATAGTCTTCCCAAATACAGCATTATTCATGAATTATAAAAGTCCTTCTCAAAATCTGTTCTGCGTTTTTTCTACTTTTTGTATTAAAATCAATATAGTCCTTTAACCATGGACTTTGTTTCAATTTCAAAATCCTATGAATTTTTCCTCACTCTCACCCAGCAGATAAATATTGTCTCAAGTTCCTTTGATGTAAAACATAACTTTCTTTATCATTTAATGTAGTTAATTATTTTTTCTGAAGATTTACCCTTTATATTAAATGACTGTTGGTAATCACTTAACCCATTCTTTTCTTGGACTTTCTTTATCGGAGGCATAGGGGAGGTCTTTATGTTTATTATGAAGTTCTTCAGGGTATTTTAAATCACCTCAAAATAATATCCAACTTTCAGCCTCATCAAATTCTTTTGAGAGGAGATAACAATATCAAGTAAAACTTTTCATAATGTTTTTCTTTAACCCATTTAAGCGTCCCATAAGGTAAAGATTGAGACATGGCCCACCCATACAATTGTTAGCATCATAATACATCAGGTAAGAGTTGGCCTCAATTATTATTTAATTAGGAAGATATTTGTTATTTGCTTTAGCATATCTCTTGGAACATACTTGAGATATTCCTCTCTTTTTGCCTTCTCGATCATTTAAAGCATATCTATATCACTGATTAATTCAAAATTTGTTTTGTCATTTTTAACATAGCACTCCAAGCAAACCCGGAGCTGTGTAATAGTGAGTGGGATCTAATCCATAAGAATTTTTTATTATGACAGACTGTTCTAAAAGTTTCAAAACACATCACTTAATAACAGTACATCAGTTTAAAGATATAATCATGATATTCCCCAAGATTTTTATATTAAACTTCTCCAAACCTTTTTAGCTTGTGTATAATCTTCCATCAGAAATATGGGTGTTATTCAACTTACATAGAAACTCTCCTTGAAGGAAGTTGTGTTCTTTAAAACCTTTCAAATGAATCAATATAGTCATACGGATATATTCCCTTTTGTGATAGGAGATCAATCTCTTCTGATTTGAGAATATGATTTAAGACTCGGGAAGTTTTTTAATATTGATGCTAACTCAGATAATGAATCTCCCATAAACTTGTATGTGTCAAGAAATCTGATATGGGTTATGAGGGTGTATAATTGTTTTTTGTGAATGAGATGTATTTTTTGATCTGTGTTTGGAATGCGAAAAGAACACATTTAATGAAAATAGACAAATATTTACAAAGGACAATAATCAATGTAATAATTATAAATACGAGGGGTAAATTAAACTCTCAGTCGAGGCGCCTCAACACACGGACTTAAATACAGATAATGGGAAAAAAAATAAAAGAAAACCCCTCCCTTACTCTGGTACTTAGCTTGGCCAGAGATGGTCTTTGTGGAACTTGAAATCAAGGCGCTTCTATTTGCATGTGCAGATGCGTGCAAAATGGCGCCAAATTGCTTTCTCGCAGCGGGGACAAATGTACGTCAGGCAATTTGTGAGCGGTATTCAACACCAAGGCTCAGAGATCCCTTGCAGCTGCTTCGTGCATTGGTCGTCCTCACTGATCAGCTATTTGACATACATGAGGCTCGGGGTCCGTTCCTCATGATCCAACGAAGAGACAAAGGTCAGCGTCTTGCTTCACCATGCGGGCCAAATCGCCTCAGCACGAATGCAAGAATCGAGCCGTCTTCTTCATGCGTCGAAGGAAAGCCAGCCGTACAGCCCTGTTCTTACAGGCCATCTCCTAACTACGTTGTTTCTCAACCACGTGCGTCCCTCACTCCACACTCAACCGTTCCTCCTCCAACTCAAGTCTCACTGACTGATGTCACTGAAACACCCGTTTCCTCCTCCGGGGCTTGGCCTGCTCGTACGAAACCTGGGAAGGCGGGGCCTCCTCTCGCTCGGCACGTTTGGCTAGTTTCTGACGTCACACCCATCAATCATAAGCCTCGGGGGTGTGACTTTGCCCACAGTCACCCTTGGGGGCAGGGCTTCTGCCTGCTCAGCACATTTGGCTCACTTGCAAATGCTAAAATGTAGGAATAGGTTACAAGGGGCAGTCAAATACTGGGGGACCTTATTCTTAATCCCTGTCTAACACCGCACCACCCCTGTGTGGTGACACGTAACACTTAAGCTCACAGTTTCCCTACTTAATTACATCGAGATGTCACCTTCATGTCCACGTACCAAACAACTATATTCAATCCTAAATTTCCCATTAAATTCCTCCATCTACCCCCACGACCATAACAATATGATAATATCCTTTTTATGACTGAATTTACCGATAATCCATCAAACAACTGGAATCCAGAACAGAGTGGTAAGATGAAAGCCACCATTTTCACCACCTTCCTGGAGGGTGACAAAAAAAAATTATCACAGGCCCAGATTATCAACTTATCGTGCAAAAGCAGTGTGATAATTTGTATACTTACTGGTCATTGCTAAACAAATATCCCAGTACATCCTTCAGTGAGACCAATATGAGGGCATTGAAAATCGCCAAGAAAACTGAAATGAAAAAAAGATCGTTACATCTTTCGTCAACAAGTTTTCTTGGACAATCCGACAAGTATCGATGAATTGGGGTATACGAGTACTAGGCATGTCTCTATTCATTGCGATCCTAAGTGTGTTATTGACTATTGTAGAAGTGAAATTACATTAGACATGCACAATTAGACATTTAGACACTCTCACAGTTATATAATGTGCTTAATGTGCCTGCTTTTATTAAAACTCACATGTGCTGCTATTTCTGATGAACTTTTACATGTACTTGCTTCAATTAACAGTATGATATCTCTGTTTATGATACATTTACTCTTATGTAACCTGTAAATGTAAAATGAGTTCCAGAAGACAATTATATAACTCCTCAGTATTCTGGCAGCCACCATTAAAACTTCTAATAAATATATTTGGTAGCCATGAAAGCATCTGTTTTCTATGAGAAGTAAGTTGGACAGAGAGCTTGTAAGAAAGGAAGGGAGTATGATTTCTCAGCAAAGCCTTATCTTATGTTTGTATGTGACCCTTGCTTCCATTCAGTTGTTATCAATGTTGGACCATTGCACCAGATGTTTTTACCTCTTCCTGATTGGCTAAACTATGATTGACCATTCCTCCCCTTTGTACCATTCAATTTGTAATCTTGTTTTTTTTTCCTCTGCTTTTCTAATACAACACATTCCTTCCAACCCCTTTAACTCCCTCCTTTCCTCTCCTAACTTTCATATTAAATACAATGCATTCCTTCTTCCCCTTTCCCTCCCTCCTTTCCTCTCCCAACCTGTATAAGAAGCCCACTTTGAAGACAGAACAAATCAGAAGGGTTATGCCACTGTTCAGGAACACCTCACTTTACCATGTGCATGTATTGAAAGATTTGAGCTTTGGTGCATCGATCCTGAGTTGGAGATTGGTTCAGCAAACATTACCGTCCTGCATAAAAAGGTGTACAAATAGATCCCTGCAACTGCAGACCAATCAGCCTTCCACCAATCATCAGCAAGGTTATGAAATCCAACATAGCTTCAGACATTAAATCCTTACTCTTCTCCAATGGCTTGATTTCTGATCATCATGGATTCAGACCATATCACTCTACCCTGGATCTGCTGCTTCTGCTCTCCCAACAATGGATGG
>JAXMNL010000035.1:199921-219162 GCA_035128595.1 Eptatretus atami | reverse complement strand
TTTTACCAGAAGGGGTTGCTGGCTTAGAGAGAGAGAGAGGTAGAGAACGGTAGGAGAGGTAGAGAAGGTAGAAGAGAGAGCAGATGGAGATGTAATGGAGTTTGTTTTGCACGCTTCTCAACCATGTGTTTTATTAATCACCCGCCGCCGTGGCGAGGAACCTAAGGGCGATATTGTGTCTCCCGGGGTCGTACGGGCTGGTGGGCGTCAAACATTATAGCTGTGGAGTGCGATAACTCATCAACTGTTCGCCATATCGATTTTGAAATTTGGCACACATTACCACCTGAAAAGGAAAAACCTATTGATTTTAGGGCGTGGCGGATCCAGATGGCCGACTGGTCTGCGGTCGTCCGTCCGTCCGTGCTGGCTGGGCGTCAACATTATAGCTGTGCGGAGTGTGATAACTCATAAACTTTCGCCTATCGATTTGAAATTTTGGGCTTCACACATGTACCACCTGGAAAAGGAAGAACTCCATTGATTTTGGGCATGGCCAGAATCCAAGATGGTCCGACTGGGGCGGCCATCTTGAAAAAATGTTTTTTTCGCCATATCGATTGAAAGTTGAGTGACACATGTACCACCTGAAAGGAAGAACCCTATTGATTTTGGGCGTGGCCGATCCAAGATGGGCCGAACTGGAGCGGTCCGTCCGTCCGGCTGGCTGGACTTGGGCGTCAAAAAACATTTATAAGCTGTTGGGGGAAAGTGCCGGGATAACTCATAACTGTTCGCCATATCGATTTGAAATTTGGGCATACATGTACCACCTGAAAAGAAAAACCCTATGATTTTGGCGTGGCCGGATCCCAAGATGCCCGCACTGCGGCGTCCATCTGAAAAAATGTTTTTCACCATATCGATGAAATTTAATCATGGGTCACACATTTACCACGTGAAAAGAAGAAACCATTTGATTTTGGGCGTGGCCGGATCCAAGATGGCCGACTGGGGCGGCCATCTTTTGAAAAATGTGTTTTCGCCATATCGATTTTAAATTTGAGTGACACATGTACCCACCTGAAAAAGGAAAACCCCTAATTGATTTTGGGCTCGTTTGTCCGGATCCAAGATGGCCGAACTGGGCGCCGTCCGTCCGCGCTGGCTGGCTGCTTGCGGCGTCAACATTTATAAGCTGTGATTGACGATAACTCATTAAACTGTTCGCCATATACGATTTGAAATATTGGGTATACATGTACCACCTGCAAAAGGAAGAACCCTATTTTGATTTTGGCGTGCCGGATATCCAAGTATGGCCGAACTGGGGCGGCCATCTGGAAAAAAATGTTTTCACCATACGATTGAATTCTATCATCATATCTCACTGAAAAGAAGAAAACCTATTATCTCTCGCGATCCAAGATGGCCGACTGGGGCGCCATACTTGAAAAAAAATGTTTTTTGTTAATAAAATCGGAAAAACGCTTATCTGATTTCAATTATTTCATGTAGCCCTCATTCCTTAGTTATGGGTATATTAAAAATATTAAAGTTCTATTCATCATCGCTCGTGCATAAGAGACTTGTGCTAACCAAATCATGCTGTCTTCAGCTCTGGATGGCCATTGGACAAACAGTCACAGTATAAGACTGTGGATGTGGGCTGGTGCCAGGAGATCACGGCCATGAGGAGCCACGAGATTTTTCTCGGCCTGCCAATTCGCTTACCTACTTGGGTCTCGATGGCCGCGTGTGATAAAGTGAGCACACACTAATAGCATTCATGCGGTTTGTGCAGTAGCCACGCTTTACCAGTATAGTGAGTGAGAGTGTACGTACATCGTCCTACAGTTGGTAATTCCCCAAATTCTATGAATTACAGTTAAACTGCTGGTATGAGTTGTCGAGTTTTTGTCAAATCTGAAATAATAAATGTTTTCTGCCTGTGCGTTGTTTAAAGTACAAGTGGAAGGGAAATTGCATTTTAATATTGAGTATAAGTGAATGTAACCATTTCACTGGCTGCATGTAAAGAATGCTGGCTGGAGCATTTAGCTGCACTCTTGCATCACATCGATGAAGAATACGATGTGTCAACCTTATATATGCATTTTATTTTGGACCCATATCCAATAGAATGTGAATGTGTTGTGATTTAGGTAGTTGTTTGATATAATGGGAAAGCTGTAATTTTGATGAATGCAGTCAAACGCTTAGATATTATTTTGGCGAGTTATTTACTTGTAAAATGCCGTGACATTTCAAAACCCATGATTTGCTTCTAGAGCACGTTAGAGAAAGCGGGGGCAGCCAAAAATTGAACACCATCACAACATATGAACAAGAAAAAAAGGGAGCAATCAGAGATTTGCAGAACTTTCACCAGGACTTCTTTTGAGTGGCTGATTTTCGTTTTAGGTTTTAGGGTAAATCCAAGGGGTGACAAATCATGTGACTAATGACATTCATATGTGTGAACCTTTTGTTCCTCGTAACGTGTAAAAGGTTTCGCCTTCAATCTGTTCAGCATCTTCAGAGAAGATTTTTGAAGCGTGGTCAAAAAATTGTTTTTTAACAATATGGCTGCACCGAATCATGTTGACCGCACTCATACTCGTCAATGAATTTTTTTTCTGGTGGACCATTTTATCCTTAGATGTGTCTCAGACATTTTCATACTGATCGGATGTCGGCGTCTACATCATGCAATTATGACGTCTATAAGGAGGGCCACCTAATGACATCATAAAAAAATCACCCCTCATTCCCCTATGAGGAGTACTTAGACATGTGCGAGTTTCAATTTTCCTTAGCTACGGCGTTTCAGAGACTATTTAAGAAGGTCCAGTTTTTCTGTTTTTAAATATCGGATGCCACATCACGTGACCTTATGCGTCATTATCATTAAAACATTATACTTGTACATGAGAAGTCACGACCAATGCTTCGCGGTGCGGAGAAGAAGCACGAAAGTTCTGTGCGAGACAGACAGGGACAGACGACGAGATGGACCCAAAGTGCAATACCCTCTCCTTCGGCAAGGTAATATACGAGCTATCTAATATATTAATTTCTGAAGTTTTTGTCTTGTTTGGCTGCAAAGCACTAATCTCCTAAACGGTTGTAAGATAGTGAGGAAACCTCTGAAACAAAAAAAGTCAGGCCGCGGCCCCGGGAAGTTATAGGCTAGGTGGCTGAGGGCCCCTCAGCCGGGTCGGGGGCGGGGGGGGCGCGGGCGTGTTCTCCCCCCGTAGCTCATGACTTGCCATGGCCAAATTCGGAACTGTTACTGCCGCGTTCGCGTCCAGACCTTATGTCCAGAAGATTAAATTCATTCATAAAAAGAACCCGGGCAACGCTGGCGTGCATTCACCTGGTAATATATATCATATATATAATATATAATAACTATATATATATAATATACTATATATATAGTATTATATATATATATACATACAGTTCACTTGCGCCAACTGTAACGACGGGCGTTACTTTCTGAGAAACGCCGTCGTTAACGCGACGTCGTCGGTGTGCGCAAACGATCATTTTTTTTTTTTTTCATTCGGAACATCGTACTTACACAAAAACTTACACACCAGGCTTATATGGTGTCAGCCTATTTGCTCCTTCGGATACAAAACCTGTACAGCATATGTACTGTACTGAATACTGCGGCAATTTAACCACGCATCCAAGAGCGAGCACGGAAACCGATCCGATTAGTTTTCACCTCTTGTGCTGTTCATGTATCGGCCATCGGTTGTTGTTAGCAGCAGCTATACAATCCTCCTCTCGCATTCGGGGGGGGGGCGGGGGGGGGGGGTGGGGTTTATAGTAAGATGAAATAAATTAGCATTTGGATTTATAAATACGTATCATTTGCATCGATGTTATATTTATAAAATGAAGAGAAAAGAAACGAGCTCCTGTCAATTGTGATGATAATTTTCGGGAACCGTGCGAGTTAACACCATGGAAAAGCTTCACCAAAAGAAATTGGTTTTTATTTCGACTGTAACAACGATTATTCGCGGAATTCTTCAAATAAAAAGGTAATTACTTGCTGCGAAGGTAAAACGTGCAAACAGGTTCAGTTTGAAAAGCCGATTTCCTTGAATCCCGATTTAGCACGACCCTGCTTTCTTCGCGATGACATTTAATGGAACCTCAACGATCGCATTGTAAACAGGGCCACACTGTCGTTTATTATCATGTATGAAGTATTATGTACTGTACAGAGTACATAATTTGTATGTGCCTATTTTTATACGACTGGCCACGATACGTCCGCTTCATCACTCGGCGATAGGAATTTTCAGCTACTTTTTTTAATTTTTTTTTTTTCAGAGCTGGCAGATCCCGTCCATAATATGCGATCCGTCGTTAACGGCGCATGACTGTTATATATATATATATATAAATATATATAATATGTTGGTTGCGGAATGGCCCTCAGTAATGTTATTAAATATTTAGGATTAGCCCAGATCCCCCATTAAAGCATGTTTAGGCCAGTTGTTCGGTAATGGACGTTACATATGTGTCGGGAGGTGTAGCGGCTAGTCATGTTCGTTACGGTGGTGGTGTAGCCGAGAGGTTCTTCTTCTCCTTTCCCCTCTCCGGACAAATAGTCTCCGCCCAAGTGCTCTGGGAGGAAGCAGTCGGCTGGATGCGGCGAGTAAGCGCCGGAAAGGCGGCGGTGGTGGGACTGACGAGAGCGCCGAGAGGTTGGTGCGATTCGGCTGTTACAGGAGACGGCTGTGTCTTTTTGCGATCGGCTTCGTGAGGAGCGAGCCGAAATAATAGGCAGGAAGGGACTGCCAAGAGGTCTGTTGCCATCTGCTGAGGGAGTAACTGAACCTGAGGTCGAGTCTGAGATCTGCCTTAGAGCAACTGAAGCCTGAGTGGTCGAGTGAGGGAATCTGCTTATAGAAACGACATGGGAGGCTGCAATCCTGACCCTCGAGAGGAACTGGCTGCTGTGTAGTCGGCATCGACTTTATGAGGAGGTCATCAACAGGGTTTCAAACCTGCCGTCTAACCACGGAAGCCTCTGTCCTTAACTTCACGGGCACGGCCCGGACACGTCTCGACACGTTTGTGGTCCTATCGAATCCGCCTGCGGAGCCCAACACCTCCCATTTGGACCTAAACCTTGGTAACCAGGGCTGATGTTGCATGCTGGAACTCTTGTGAAAAGCCAGCTGGAGCATTCCATAGATCTTTTGTCTTGTGCCGTCGACCTCGCGGGGTCTGGACGCGCCGAGGCTGCGTTGCGCAAGCGGTTGCTGGGAGAAGAAAAAGGACGACGCGCCATCTTGCCACGCGGCACGTGCTCGAGCCGGTGCTCGAACCCGATTGACCTCGGCTTGTCACGAGCCCATTCTTGCGTTTGACACTTTTCCTCTCGCCATGAAGCATCCACCAAGTACCTCCGTTCTTGTCTGCATGCTGTCCGTGTCTTGTCTGCAGTTGTCTAAGGTTTATCTCGCTAGGGTTCCCTCGAAACCCGTAATTCCGTGCTCCCTAGTTAAAGAACGGGTATAGATTAATTATAACATTGTCGTGAATGCTTGCTTGTGTTGTGTTCCCCATGTTTCCCCAATAAATGTTGGCTTGAGTTTATACGAGATTGCCACCTTGAATTCAGATTTCCTGTGCCGCCGCCTGAGGAACGATACCGCTCGATTTGGATATAAAAACATGGCTTACGGACTGCTAGACTCCCTCGGTCTCTTGACAAAACCAGTCTGTAACCGGCGGTCTAGTTCCCCCAGCTTGCAAAGCACAGGTGTACTTTGGTATCGTTGATCTGAGGCGCCTAACCCGAGAATTGTGCCGAACAGCAACGGCGTGTGTATAAACCCCGGAGACGGCGGTGCTGTTAAGTGCACGCCAATCTCAACATTTGGCTGCTCAAGAAGTAGAGTGTGATTGACATCACTCGTTCGCGAAGCCCTTAAACCACTGGGGTCAAGAGTCGGGGTGCGAATCCCGCCACCGCTAATTCCATAACAATATATATATATATATACACATATATATTATATATATATCTATATATATATAAATATATATATATGAATATTAGGCTGGTCCAAAAGTTCAAAAAAATAGAATGTTGCTCCACAAGCTTAAAATATTCCACTATTATTCAATTAATGCGCATTAAAAAAACTTTAAGTGATCGGAGGTGATTTAGGAGCGTCGCCTCCATATGACGACTTTTAGTTTCATGAGTTGGGTTAAATTAGTTTCATGAGTAAATCTTGTTTTATTCATATTTCGAAATGTTAGTTTGAATTCTAATTCCAATGTCGGTTGCAGTCATTTCTTAGAGTAAAAATATGTGCTTGAGTGGGCCAGTCAGAGCCCCGACGAAATCCAATCACAAATCTGTGGCCAATACTAGATTGCTGTCACAACGCTCCCCACGCAACTTCACTGAGCTTGAACAAACAATGTGTTACACAAGATAACAAACCAAACAGAAAGGGTTGAAAACAGTAACCTACCCATCCATTTGATGGCGGAGGTAATATTCCTAATATGATTCCAATAACGCCGCATAATTTTTTTTTTAGGCTTGAACGGAGGTGATTTAGCAGGTCGCTCCATATGACGACTTTTAGTTCTCATGACTTGAATAAATTAGGTATGCGTTCAGGTACGATTAATGGCCGTATTCTCGGATGTCCCGAGGTGGAAAATGGAGTGCTTGAGTGCACTGTATATACTATATATATATACTGTATTTCATATATATACTATATATATATATATATATAATATATATATATACTAATATATATATAGTATATAATACAGCCATGCGCCGCCTAGACGACGTTCCGGGCAACGACGGATCGCATATACGACGATCTAGCCAGCTCTGAAAAAAAAGAAAAAAAAAAAAAAAAAATGTGTATGTAGCATCTGGGTGCTGTTATGGTGTGAAAAAAATTCTATCGCCGATGTGATGTAGCCGAAACGTTAGCGCTTGCCAGTCGTAAAAAATAGCACATACAATTATGTACACTCTACAGTACATAAATACTTCATAATATAATAAAACGACAGTTGTGGCCCTTGTACAATGCGATCGTTGAGCGTCCATTAAATTGTCATCGCGAAAAAAAGCAGGGTCGTAGCCTAAATCGGGATTCAAGGAAATGGGTTTCAACTGAAACCAATGTTTGCACGTTTACCTATCTAAGCAAGTAAATTACCTTTGTATTTGAAGAATTCCACGAATAAATCGTTGTTTTCGTCAGTAAAACAAATTTATCTTTAGTGAAGCTTTTATTGTTGTTAAAATGAATCGCCAACTGTTCCGAAATATATCATCACATTGACAGGTGCTCGTTATTCATTTGTAAATTATAACATCGATGCAATGATTACCGTATTT
The DNA here is from genome assembly GCA_035128595.1 of Eptatretus atami. Lineage (NCBI taxonomy): Eukaryota > Metazoa > Chordata > Myxini > Myxiniformes > Myxinidae > Eptatretus > Eptatretus atami. The sequence goes on along the minus strand of JAXMNL010000035.1, from coordinate 211,802 downwards.
ATAAAAATCCAAACGCGCTATTTATTTCACGCTTTCTATAATCGATGCGGAGGAGTTGTAAGCTGCTGCTAAACCACACTGATGGCGTCAAATTGAAAACTGCACAACAGGTAAATCTAACCGTGTCTTCTGTCTCTTTTTGGAATGTTGCTGTTAGAATTGCCGGACAGTATTCAGTACAAGTAACGATGCTGCTACAGGTTTGTATTCCGAGGAGCAATAGCTTGCACCATTATAGCCTTAGGGTCTATGTTGTGTAAAGTACGATGTTGCGAAAACTGATGCTTCGAAAAACGAAAATGAAAAAAAAAAACTGATGTTCGCACAACGACGCACGTCGCTTAACCGACGCGTTCTTCAGACGTAACCCCGTCGTTAAGTGGCGCATGACTGTAAATGTAGTTATATTTGAGGTGTGTTCAAAAAAGTATCCAAGCCTTAAATTTTCGTGCGTAAACAAATGAAGCTAGGGAGGTGTGGTTTGGTGACGATGTAGGTGATCCTAATCCGTATGCAGGAATAGTTTTCCCGCCTGCAGAACTGTCGATCTGCCGACAGACGCCGATGAGCGAGGAAGTGTAAGTGAACGCCGCGTCGCGATTTTCGTTTTTCGACAAAATGACGGATCACTGTGGTCTCATCCCATGATCCACTGCTTTTGTAGAAGTTGGGATCGCTGTTCACAGTCTCCCAGCATTGTCCCCGTGACGAATCTCCAAACGGAGCTTGCTTCTGCTCATCTTAGCAGCTTTGCACGAACTTCGCTGAGATTCTCCTTAAGCCCAAATCCTACATCACAATGGAATGAACGGATCCAATGCTGACGCCCGCCTCGTCTTCAAGTTCTCTGATCGTGATTCAACGATCCTGCATCAGCAGGGTCGTTCACTTGGTCAATGACGATCTCATTTCGGGAAGTTGAGGCCTACCAGAACGTGCTTCACTTTCCACTGATGTGCGGACCATCTTTGAAGCGGTTTGTACCACTCTTTTTTCTGTGTGGTGCCCATTGCTTCGTTCCCGAAGGCCTGTTGAATTCTTGCGGATCGTTCCACTTGGAATCGCCAAGCTTTACACAAAAATTTGATGCAGTAGCGTTGTTCAAGTTTTTTCGTTATTTTGTCAAAAACGAAAATCCGACGGCGCTCACTTACACTTCCTCACTCATCGGCGTCTGTCGGCGACTGACAGCTTCTTGCAGGCGGTAAAAAATTCACGCATACGGATTAGGATTGCCTACATACGTGCACCAACCACGCCTCCCTAGCTTCATTTGTTTACGCACGAAAAAATTAAGGTTGGATACTTTTGAACACACCTCGTAATGTATATTATATATATATATATATATGTATAATAAATGTATATATATGATATGTATATGTATATATACATATATACGTATACAAAATATGTTATATATATATATATATGTATACAAAATAAAAATATATATGTTACAAAATAAAATATATCAGTACAAAATAAAATCAAAGCAAATTTAGAATTTGCGAGCGACGGGTTTTTTTCCCCCGCGCCTCTCGTAACCAATGTTCGAGGTGCGAACGACACCAGTTGTTGAATCGGTGTCCTGCAAATTTATGGAGGTGGAGGATTCTCATCCAATCCTGACTACCAATTGTTAAGGATCATCAGGGTGGCGGGGCTCGCACGCGACTCTTGACCCCAGTGTTAAGGATTCGGACGACTGATGTCAAATCACTGTCCGTAACCAGTTTGGGGTTTTCGCACCCTTCTCTCGACAGCCAAATGTTACATATTCGGCGTCACTCAACCACCGCCGTCTCCGGGTTATAACGCCGGCTGGTTCGGCACAGGCCTCGGGTCACGCGCCTCGAATCGCGATACCAACGTACCCCTGGACCTTACCAGTTGGGGAATAGACCCTGGTTACAGAGTGGTTTTTGTCAGATACGAGCAAATTCTGCCAGTCTGTAACCATTTTGGTTTTTATATCCAAATCGCGCGGATCGTCCTCGCGCGGACGAATTAATTCCAAAGCGGCAACTTCATACGAATCAGCCAGATTTATTGGGACACATCGGGAACACAAACACAAGCAAAGCATTCCCGACAATGTTATAATTAATCTATAAACCCGTTCTTAACTAGGGAGCAACGGATTACGGGTTTCGAAGGGGACCCTAACGAGATAAACCTTAAACAACATGCATTCAAGACATGGACAGCATGCAGACAAGACACAGAGTACTTGGTGATGCTTCATGGACGAGAGAAAAAGTGTCGAAGGCCCGAATGCGGCTCGTGACAAACCGATGTCCACGGATTCGAGCACCCAAGCTCAAACACGCCGCATGGCAAAATGGCGCTCGTCCATGTTCTTCTCCGGCACCGCTTGCGCACGCAGCCTCAGCGCGTTCTGAACCCCGCGTAATGTCGACGGCACCAGACCGTCAGATCGAGGTGGGTTTTCAGCTGGGTTCTCACAAGGTCCAGTATACAAGTCCAGTCCTGGCCTGTTCACCAGACCAGCGCAAATCGAGGTGCTGGGCTCCGCAGGCGATCGGCAGGCGGATCGACAAACGTGTCGAGGACCTCCTCATAAGAGTCGATCGCCGACTCGACGTGCAGGCAGCCTCTCTCACTGCCAAAATGGCAGACTCGCGCGCTCAAGTTCACTACCGCCTTCCGAAGCTCGCCCGCCTCAAAAAGCCGACTGCTGACTCACACACAGCCAGTTCTATCCAGCCCGATCGCGCCACACCGGCGCTCGCAGTACCACCTTCTGCCGATCGCAGACTCGTGCTCGCTTCTCCGCCGACTGGCTGCCTCCCTTCAGTTTCACTTCCTTCTCTAGGCCACTCCCCCTCAGAGTGCTGGGCGGGGACTATTGTCCAGAGAGAGGAAGGAAGAAGAAGAAACTCTCGGTCCACCACCATATGTACGAAACAATGAACAGCCTCTTACACCTCCCGACACACAAGTAACGTCCATTACCGAACAACCTGGCAAACATGCATTTAATGGGGGATCTGGGCTAATCCTATATTAGTAAACACCTAAGGGCCATTTCCGCAACAAATAATTCTATGTATATATATAATATATATTATATATATATATATATATAATATATTATATATATATATATATATTTTATGCTGTGGAAAATTCGCAATACACCATAAAGGGTCCTCAGGTGAGATATATCGATAAGTTCATGTGTAGTTAGCCCACATCCGTTGTTTAGAGGGAATAATGTGATCCATTCGGGCTGCGACGCTATAGTTAGCCGTTTTTCTTTATCTATCGTTATTTTGAGCCACCATTGCCACAAAACCTCCACGCAAACAAAAACCGCCACACAACTACGGCCACAACGCCCACACGCTCACACCACCCCCACAACAATCACACCATCTTCGCCACTACGCCCGCTTACAACGAACGCCATCCTCGCGCGACCACGTTAAGACGGTTTCCGCACCACGGAAACCGTCCGAAAAGGATTGGCAGAACAAAACCACTTGTGAAGCCTGTGGGTTTTTTCCCGCCATTTTTCCCCGCGCTTGGTGTGAAGGGAGGCGTGGCGCAGCTCCTCCCCCGATTGTGGACGCGCGGTTGTGACGCGGACGGGAGTGAGGAACGCCCCTTTTTGGGAGGCTCCCAGAAAGGGGGTGGAAGCCCGAAACGGGCGGAGCGAAGGGCGGAGCCCCGCTCCATAAAGGAACGGACATGGCGGGGCGCGCCCTCTTCTTCTTCTCTCTCTTCTTCGCCCCTTGGTGAATGCATTCCGTCCTCTTGATATCTCTTTGGTCCTCCCGTATGCTCTCTCTCCTCGTGACGGTTGATCCGCAAACCAACTCGCTGTTCCCTTCCTCCTCGTTCGTTCCGCGCTCGTGCCCGGCGAGGCCTATTGGGGGAGACGCGGACGGAGGGCGCGCAGGTGGACCTAAGGTGGACCTGCTGAGAGCGACACGGAGAGTGCCGAGGACGGTTCACCCGGCCGCAACCAAGGAGGTTCTTCTTTTCTTTGGGCTTTGTATTGTGTGTTTGTCGGCGCCAGTCCGACAAGTTAAAACTGATTAAGTGCTTGTACATTGCTTTAGTCGGTCGTTATTACTTTTGCTTCTATTTGCCTGTTACATACGTGCATGATTGTTGTAAATACGTGTGTAGTGTAATAAATGTGCATGTTGAACTGTATCCCGTCGTTGCGTCCTTTCCTTCGTGGAAAGTGCCACCTTACTCGTGGAATAATTAGTGGAGGGGTTCGAATACCCGGTAAATAATCACGTCCGTCGAGGTCAGCGATACACACCCGCTCGGTTATCACTGAAGCACGAACGGACCGCTTAAGCGTTCGTGTCCTAGGCTGCCCTGCGGCCGAGGTACGATCGCCCGGTTAACTACCCGCGCAGGTACTTAGGTAGGTCGAGTTTGGCGAAAACCCCTATCCTGCGTGGGTGGCCGATTGCACGATTGGTGTGAGGTCGAAAGACCCCACCGGTGACTAGCTCCCGGCGTTGTTCACGAGAGGTCACGACTGAATTGTCCGTTCCGGTGGGCAACGCGTCGCGATTTGAGTTACGTGGCCGATCGCATGCCGGGCGGGCCAGAATTCGCAACAGTGGTGTAGCAGGAGTGTGGGGATTCAAATCCACCTCGGTCTCCAATTAAATTCACGGGAATCGGTTCAGGGGTGAGTGGAGCGACCCCTGATTCCCACAAACACGAGCGATTCAAATTTATTTCTTCCACGGATAAGATGGCATTTCAAGGCGAGCGGGAGCCGGGGGTATTAGGTATGTGTTTGAATGTAGAATCCATGGTCCAGGACGGAAAGCCCCGAGCAGAAATGCTGAATGAGCAGGAACAATTTCCCCCCCAATCGAACCCAGAGCCCAAATGGGCGCGGCAGCGGCCGCGGTGTATGACACCTCCCCTCCCCTCCTCCGAAACCCTCCCCCAATCCCTGCGAAAATGGCTCACCCAAGCGCACCCGACATGGGCCCAGCTATTCGCCATGCTGGCGGAATAAACAATAAAATGGATGACATGGAAGCGAATACGCAAACACTGCGCGGTGTAGATGCAGCGAATAGGCCGTGGCCTGCAGGCAGGCATAATGGCAATGGCGAGGAGCGAACGTGGGCAGTGGAGCTCAAAATGCGCGCGCCACGTGTTGGAGCGAACGAGCTGGGAGGGAGTGCAACGCTGTCCGGCCCGCGATGGAAGCGGGGAGGACAAAAATAAGACGGGAGATAGGACCGAGTCGAGACTGAATTAAATAGAACGAAGGAGGAAACAGAGACGAAGATCCAGGAGGAAACTAATAACATGAGGTGACTGAGTTGGCAGAGACACGGGAGATAGAGGGTGAATTAGACGGGGTTAAGGACGAGCACACACACTTGAGGTAGGGGAGGACCATGAGGGGGAGCTGGCGGACTGTTAGGACCCGGTCGCAATGCAGCTGGATGGCCTCCTTCGGGAACGGAGGGAGAACGCTATTCTCCCTTGAAGCGAGTCACGACCAGGTGGGTCCGGTCGAGCACATTGCCGAGGTCAGAGGAGGCGGGTGCGGCGGACGGGTGCATGAGGAGCTTGGGGGGTATGAGGCCCGGGAGGCCCTAGATGTGACGCGAATCCCCAGTGTGATTGTCCCGCCGTGTGTGTGGTGAAAGGTGTGAGCGCGCCCCCGTGTGTGAGTGGTGTGGTCGTGAGTGTGCTGAAGTGCATGCTTCCAACACCCCGTGTGGAGTGAAACCCCACGTTGTGAGTGAGTGTTGGCAGTGTGCCGGAGTGTGTGCTTTCCCAGCACGCCGTGTGTGAAAGGGCACCGCGAGTGGAAGGAACCACGTGTGAGTGAAACGCACGAGTGAGTGGCGGCCGAGTGTGAGAGGGACGGCCTGTGTGAGGAGAGAGCGGTATGTGACGGAGATGACGGTCGGCATGCGGGAGCACGCAGCCGCGTCTCCCGGTGTGAATGTAATGGAATGGTGTCGGTGAGCGTCTGACACGCAAGTGTTGCGTGGGTCGAATGGAGACGACGAACGGCGACAGATGGACAAAGGCCGAGTAGCGGCCATAGCTGTTTTGGGGACCGCGCCGGGTACCCAGCGGCGAGCGCGAGGTTCGTGCCGTGCAGCGCTCGAGGCCGCCACGTGCGTGCTTGCGGGAGTAAAACCCGGTCCGAAACGCCAGCGTGTGGATGTTGCCGATCCCGCGGCACGCGGACCAAAGGTTAGGCAGGATTACGGATCGACCCGGACGGGTTCCCACGCGAGCTTGTGTTAAGCTCCAACGGGCAGAGCACATGTGTTTCGCGTGGGGTACCCTCGAAACGCGCGAGGCTTGTTTTTTTTTTGATGCGAAGGGGGGTGACGTCATGGCTGTACGTGTGGTTGGGATCCGGCAGGAGGTGAATCCCTGCCGGATGGTGCCGTCCAGGAGGGACGAGGTACAAGGTGCGCGAACAGCTGCCATGACGTCACGGGCAAGGGACAAGGTGCGCGAGCTGCGAGTTCCGCGCTGGTGCACGTGTTTAAAAAAAAAAAGAAAAAAAAAAGCAAAGCCTCGCTTCGTGGAACAGGATTCCCAGGCAAAGGGTGGAAGACCCCCCTTCCCGGCACAGGATAACAACTAGTTAGGGGTGAAGGGTTAGTGATAGCTAGACCGGCTTCATGGGCAGGGGTAAGTCCTCATTGGAGCCCGTGGAATGGATGAGGTCGAGGATTTAGTGGAATTTAGGATGGGAAATTTGATTTTGGATATTTGAAGACAGTGACAGACTGTGGGTGTGTACAGGGGACGTAGCTTAGCTACGTAGTGTTAAAGGAACGTCTGTAGTTTAAGGGACGACGAGGGAGCACGAGTTAGTTAGGGGATTAGCAAGCAGGATGGCAGAAGTCAGCGAAGTGTGAGTTGAAGAGCGGAAATGTACTTTGGTGAGTGAGTGAGGCCAGCGGTCTGAGTGAATGGAGTGATTGTGGAATGCATAGTGCGATGAGTGATTTGGGGAGGAGTGATTCCCACCCAAGGGGGACCCCGCGGGTCAGTGTAATGTGAGTTAGGGCGGTAGTCAAATTGACAAAATGGAGGTCGTTTTGTTGTTGGTGGGGAAGTAGGCTCGAAACCTGTTTTGGAGGGGTGCAGGAGCCCTGTTGACGGGCTGGGAGCCATGGCTACGAACGGTGAGTATCGCTGAGTCGTGTACCCGGGCACCGGGATAGTCGGCCGTGGTAGGCCAAGGGCCCATGGGGGCCGGGATAGCGTAGTGGGCACGGGTGCGCCCGCATGATGCGGGGCCCGGGCGCCATTGGCCGCGTGGCAGTCGTGGGCACGGTGACCCTCGGAAAGAGCCCGGGAAGCCAGCCTGCCACAGTGAGCTTTCAGGCGAGTCGCCATGGAGGGCACTCCCCTGGTTGTAGGGAGCTGGTAGGCTCGAGGCAGTGTAGTGACCCGGGTGCCATAGCTGGAGAATCGCAGAGCGGTAGTTCCTGCCAAGGGAGCCACGCGTCCCAGCCAAGAAACCGTGTGAGGGCACGGGTGTGAAAATTGGGGGGCAAGGCCCAAAATTGTGAGGACACCAACACAGGCGACCGGAATCCTGGTTGTTAGAACCGATAGTTTAAGCGAGAGGCGCTGTTGGAAAGCCCCGGGTAGTTTAAGAGTTAATGGATAGGGTAGATAGGAAGTGTACCCCTCCGCACCATCCATCCCTTCGCTCTCGTTTGGGCCGCTGGACCCACTTTGGGTAAGAATCGCTGAAATCTGAGGAGGCCATCCTGAGGCTTGAGTTGGGCTCGCCACAGGACGCTAGCTCTCCCTTATTCCCCTCCAGGAAGGGAACGTAGGGGTTGGGAGTAGGCTAGGTTGACAGGATAGGTTAGCCGAACAAAGACGATAAAAGGGGGTTAGGGACGAGTTATAGTAGTGGGGAAGTGAAAGTTGGAAAAAAAAACAAAAAAAATAAGTGGGGGCTAAATTGGTTTTTGACAAATTAAGAGTGGGTAGGTAGAGAGACAGGCAAAGGCGATAGGTTGGGAGGGAGACAGTAGGTAGGTCGAGCCCGCCTTCTGAGTGGCCAGCACACACCGCACTCCCTCCACCAACCTCCACTGAAAGCAAGGTGCCGGCCATTTCATCTGCTGGCTGTGTTACTACAAGGCCTGTGCCGGCCACTTCATCGGCTGGCTGTTTGCTGCAAGCCTGTGCCGGCCAGTTCATCTGCCGGCTGTGTTTGCTACAGCGCCTTGTCATGCCATGCCTTGCCTTCCACCTTGCCATCCATGCCTACTGCCCTCGTCATCTTTGCTCCCGTTCTGTATGCATGCCCCCCCCCCCTTGTTTCATTGCCATGTGCGCCAGGATCGTCGCGCCAGTTTGCGAGGACTGCCCTGTTGGCAGCTACAACACGGGCTGCAGTGGCGGCCCGTGCACCGTGTTTGCGTCCATCCATCCATCCATTCATCCATCCATCCATCCCATCCTTTTGTTCATTGCGTGTGCCACTTGAAGCTTGGCAACGGAGAACTGCGTTGCGCAGCTCATGCACCGTTGCGTTCATTGCGTGTGCCCACTTGAGCTGGCACGGAGACTGCGTTTGCGCAGCTCATGCGCCGTTATGTTCACTGCGTCCATGTTAAAAGGGGGAGGCCTTGGACTGCGTGTGATGCAGCCGGCCACATTCCCTGTCACCTGCATTATTGCATGACCAGAGACTGCGTGCGAGCAGCCTGGCTTCCCTGATAACTTTCTCTCTTGCAGAGTCATCGATCCTGGGCCATGGAATAGTGTAAATTATAAGGTTAAGGTGTTAAGTTGTGTATTGTATATGAGTGCGCCCCCGGCATGTGAGTCTTAGCGCGGCAATTATTTAAGTCGTCTGTATGAGTGGGTTTGTTTAGTTAGTTACTCAGCCCGTAGGTTATTTATTTTGGGACACGAAACACTGAAATGTCGCACTCAGGGATCCGAAGGTAAAACATACTAGGGGAGAACTACACATGATGGCACACGAAAATTTGACGACTCGGGACGAGTCTGTAAAAAAGGAGGGGGTAGTGTTACGGCTGTGGAAATCGCAATACACCATAAAGGGTCCTCAGGTGAGATATATCGATAAGTTCATGTGTAGTTAGCCCACACCCGTTGTTTAGAGGGAATATGTGTGATCCATTTGGCTGCGACGCTTTAGTTAGCCGTTTTTCTTTATCTATCGTTATTTTGAGCCACCATTGCCACAAAACCCACGCAAAACAACAACCGCCACCAACTACGCCACAACGCCCACCACGCTCACACCACCCCACAACAATCACCACCATTCTCGCCACTACGCCCGCTTACGAACGCCATCCTCCGCGGACCACGGTAAACGTTTCCGCACCAACGGAACGTCCGAAAAGGATTGGCAGAACAAAACCACTTGTGAAGCCTGTGGGGTTTTCCCGCCATTTTTCCCGCGCTGTGTGAAGGGAGGGGTGGGGCAGCTCGCTCCCCGATTGTGTAATCGCGGTTGTACGTGGACGGAAGTGAGGAACGCCCCTTTGGGAGGCTCCAAAGGGTGGACGCCGAAACGGGGCGGAGCGAACGGGCGGACCCCCCCAAAAAATCGGACACGGCTCGGCGCCCCTCTTCTCTTCTCTTCTTCGCCCCTGGTGAAATGCGTTCCTTCCTCTTGGATATCTCTTTGGTCCTCCGTATGCTCTCTCCTCGTGACGGTTGATCCGCAAAACCAAACCCTCCCGTCCTCCTCGTTCGTTCCCGTGCTCGTGGCCCCAGCCCATTTGGTGGGAGACGCGGACGGAGCCCCACAGCGCCTGAGGTGGACCTGCGAGAGCGAAACACGGAGAGTGCCGGAGACGGTCACCGGCCGCAACAAGGGAGGTTCTTCTTTTCTTGGGCTTTTGTATGTGTGTGTTGTGGCTTCAGTCCGACAAGTTAAAACTGATTAAGTGCTTGTACATTGCTTTAGTCGGTCGTATTACTTTTGCTTCTATTTGCCTGTACATACGTGCATGATAGTTGTAAATACGTGTGTAGTGTAATAAATGTGCTGTGTTGAACTGTATCCCATCGTTGCGTCCTTTCCTTCGTTGAAAGTGCCACCTTACCTCGTGAATAATTAGTGGAGGGGTTCGAAATACCCGGGTAAATAAATCACGTCCGTCGACGGTCAGCGATAACACCGCTGGGTTATCACTTGAAGGGCACCGGAACGGACCGCTTAAGCGTCGTGTCCTAGCTGAACCTGCCGGCGAGTACGATCGCCCGGTTAACTACCCGCGCAGCGTACTTAGGTTAGTCAGAGTTTGGCGAGCAACCCTATCCTGCGCGGGTGGCCGATTGGCACGATTGTGGTGAGGTCGAAAAACCCACCCGTGACTAGCTCCCGGCGTTGTTCAAGAGGCGTCACGACTGAATTGTCCGTTCCTGGTGGGCGACGCGTCGCGATTTGAGTTACGTGGCCGATCGCACGCCGGGCGGGCCAGAATTCGTTAACAATATATATATATATACAGTCATGCGCCATTAACGACGTGGGTTACGTTCGTGAGAAACGCCGTCGTTAAGCGACGTCGTCGTCGTGCAGCAACATCTTTTTTTTTTTCGTTTCCGTTTTCGAACATCGTACTTACACAAAAACTTACACACCTAGGCTATTATGTATAGCCTATTCTACTCGGATAACAAACCTGTACAGCATGTTCTGTACTAGAATACTGTCGGCAATCTTAATTGCTAAAGACACATCCAAGAAGACGGAAGACACGTAGTTTTACCTTTGTGCTGTTCATACGAGCAGCGGATTGTTAGCAGCAGCTTTACAATCTTCTCTCGCATCGATTATAGAAAGATGAATAAATAGCCGTTTTGATTTATAAATACGTAATCAGTGCATCGTATGTTATAATTTACAAATGAAGAAACGAGCACCTGTCAAATTGTGATATTATATTTTCGAACATGTCGAATTGTTTTAACAACATGAAAAGCTTCACCAAAAAGAAACATTTTGTGTTTTAATTTCGACTGTAACAACGATTTATTCGCGGAATTTCTTCAAGTTCAAAGACGTATTTCTGCTGGAAGGTTAGAACGGTGCAAACATTGGTTCAGTTTGAAAGCCGATTTCTTGAATCTCCATTTAAGCACGACCCTGCTTTTTTTCGCGATGACATTTTATGGACCTCAACGATCGCATTATAACAGGGCCACACTGTCGTTATTATCATTATGAAGTATTATGTTTACTTGTACAGCGTAACATTAATGTATGCTGCTATTTGTTATACGGGACTGCAGGCGCTACGTCGACTACATTCACTCGGCATAGGAATTTTTTAGCTACATTTTTTTCATCTTTTATTTTTTTCAGAGTAGGCAGATCCTCGTATATGCGATCCGTCGTTCCCGGACGTCGTTAAGCGGCGCATGACTGTAAATTATAATTATATATATATAATATTATATATATATTATATATATATATATATATATTTCTATATATATATATATATATATATATATATATATATATATATATAATATATATATATAAGCCTTTCCACGTATGGGTAACCATGTGTTACATACAATAGTCTACATTAAGTTGTGTCCAGTTTATTTGAGAATGAGGCGGCAAATAAAAGGACTGACGCCTCCATAACTGGATCCACCATGTAAGAAAGATATAACCAGCAACCAATTTATTGATGGGGTTTGTCTTCTTAACATTAAATATAACAAATGTTACATTGACATTCAAGTTGTTGGCATTACCACAGTAGTTATTTTTTTCTAATCAACTGAATATTAATTTTAGGGTGTGGTCAAGAAATGCTATTCTTCCTTATATATATAGCGTAGGCTCTCGTATATAGCGTAGGCT